>JAODAF010643784.1:0-12974 GCA_027574765.1 Molpadia intermedia
GGTCAAAGGTCACAAGGTCAGAGGTCAAAATGATGATAGTGATGAGATCTGCAACTCCATGGATTGCCCTCTTGTTTATCATTTACTTCTAGCAAAGTGCACTGGGATACTCCAGGGATCAAGTGGTTCCCGACAGAATGCATGGCTGAACGATGGTCGACACAATAATTGAAAACTAGATTTTGTTGTTACTTAATGAGAAATTCTCGAACAAAGTTTTCGAACAAAGTTCTGCCATAACTGTTGTATAGTAAACAAACTCAAACGACGCAATAAATTGTGCAGCTTCACAATGTATGAATACCAATCTGTTACCAGATAGTTTACGAGATACTGTTTCTAATATAATAACAACACTTTTACCACCACGTTTTAGCAGTAGAATGTAACTTCTATTCCTATAAAGTTGCTTCAATTGAAGTTTCGACTTAGGACTACACTGATGGGCATAAAACTGTAGAATTACATGTCCACTTATCTGTCCGTCTACCCGATAGAACAGAAATAGTAGAAGTGACACAAACTTCTTTACCAAAAAATGAATACAACGTAGATGATAAAAGTTAAAGCATTTTCTGTATCTAAACATTCATCCCTGTGTCATCTATGCTATCATATTTATTCCCAATCTTTCTTGAAAATAAAGTTAAATTGGCTTGCGACGGTGTTAGTCTGACTGACGGTGGCGTTGGTTGGCGTCTGTACGTGTCAATCTGGTTTGTACCAGCGTTAACTTGTGTCGGCGTAAATCTGTTTGTACCGACGTACTTCTGGATTATGCCGGTGTCGTTATTGCTTGTACAGACGTAAATGCCCCTGTGCCAGCGTAAATCGCCTTACGCCGACTGAAAGCTGCTAGCGCTTGTTTCTGCACAAATACGCTTGTGTTGCAGCGCGTAGACGTAAATATGATTGTGCCGGCGTAATTCTGGCTTGTGCCAAATCATGATGTGGTAACTGCGTTATTGCGTTGTGCCGGCTTGCATTATACTGGTGCCGGCTTCAATCTTCTTGCGCCGACTTAATGCTGCTAACCAATACTAGCACAAATCTGCTTGTGTCGCAGGCGTGCCGGCGTAAATGAGATAATACCGGCGTAAATCTATTAATTCACAACATGATTGTTTATCACGCTCAGACCAAGAGACCAGATCAAACAATCACTTGAATTAGCTTCATATTGTAGAAATCAATTGGTTTTTCTACCCCATGTTTTTACTTTTCAAGTTTTGCCCTCAGCTCAAGTGATATATTTGCACTACTGTTATCGCCTAATGTATGTTTTCATGAAAAGAAGACATTGTCTTGTTGTTTATTATATTCTAAGAAGTTAAAACTAAAAAATGTATTCTCTACGCCAGCGAATGCTTCTGTTAAGCCCATGTAATCAATTCAACCTAAATCCGATATCACGGATCTTTTAAAACCAATCTTGGTAATTTAACAATATAAATGTTTCTTCTTGTATATACTATTCTATTAATATCTCTGACCTAATTCCAGCAGAAACAATATTCTCTTATTTGTATTCCGTGACAAAAATTGGTTTGCCTTTTATACAGATAAAAACTAGAATACCTGAATGTACTTTAATGTTACATTGTTATAAGTATTGAGATAATGGGCTATTGATAAAATAATATTAGCCATGACCAACATATATCAAGTGTAATAGTACTGAGATGATGAAAACATTATTGCGCGACTGATTATAACAAGGCATTACCGGGTTCATCCCATAATACTCAATCAGTCGACTAATTACCGAAATAAACAATAGACGAGCCACAAAGGACTTGGTTTTTGCTGAATGAAAGTTTAAGATCATCTTCGCAGTTATACGGTTTAATACTAGCCCTCAACATTTAATTATATCAGCGCGCCTCGCGAAAAATGCCTTTTTAGTTCCACGTTTGACTATATACAGCATAATAACATCAAAATATTTACTTAGATCTGTGTCCATAACAATTCAACACAAGCTGGCTGTTCACTTTTATTATCTCCTAGGACTTTCATTTTAGAAACTCGCATACCTTCCGACGCTTCCCCACAGCAGAGCTTTGCTCCTGGGCCCAGGGTTTATGCAGGGTTTATGCGTAGACTTCTCTCTCCGGTATTCGTGTTATTTGTTTCGTTAACCACAAGCTTACGTTAACTGATGTAATAACATAGTGACTATATGTATGCTCAATTACGTCTGGAAATGTTTATTTAAATATTGAAAAATATGAAATCAAATACAGCTGGGCCAAACTGCATTCATCGCACAGCACATTAACCTTAATCATATGTTTGTTTTAGAAACATATTTATATGTTAAAGTGATCACATTAAAATATGCATATTTGCTTCCAAGAACTGGTAATATCTCTTTTGCACTTTTAACAGATTTTGTAACTTCCATCCCGACGTACACGTCGTCTTTTCAACCAGGTGAGTTATAGTTTATTTACTTACTCACATGGTAGACAACATTGCATTAGTCTTAAACGATTCGCAAGTAGTTCACAACATATACATACATGTACACATTCATTAAATATTGTATCAATACAATGTAGCATATTTTTGGTTCCTTTGAAAGATATAGTCCAGTAGACAGACCAACAATAAATCTCTCATCCGCTGACTGTAGCTGATCCACATCACTGAGAATACCTTGCGAGGTTTGCATAGAATTTTGTATGGTGACATGTGAACTCAAGAATATAGTGGTATTTCTTTAAAAAATTATATAATTTATCAAAAGGTCTCCTTGTCGTAAACCATTTCCTGGTCCACCCCATGTTCAAATACCTGCTACTGGCATGTGTACCAATTGATATAGGCTCATATAAACATATGTCAGCATACATATGTAGCAAAGATAGGTGACAGTCTACCCATTCATGGTAGATTATCAATACTGCATTGATACAGTAGGTAAATATATCAATTGGATGAATCACATACGGTACTCCTATTTCCTGACATGTTTACGTTTATATCATTTTTAATGCGCACACATGATTATATGGATATGTATAAAGTATGAAAACCTTCTTAGGATCGGCATTCTTGTCACAATTAAACTCAGGCTAGGAATTTGGAATTTGGAATTTGGAATTCGCCTTTAAGTTGTGACCCCGGATTCTTTCCGTATCTGCGAATAATATGTTACTCGGAAACTATAGGTGTTCAAATAAAACGCTCAAGAAGATTATGTTGATTACAACTCAACAATAATTTCGTAATAATAATAACAATGAATAATCAATAATTTTACAGATATCAGATAATGTTAACTTGATTTTCCCTTGTCAGGCCTAATATTAAGACTTCTTAAACACTTAATATTAACTTACACGGAGCGAAGGCCCTTTCAGTACCTTTCGCTAATTCGGTCTACTCCCGATGTTGTGTTCGTCGTCGACGTCACGTGAGGTGATGTCATCAACGACGTTACCATTCAGTATGTTTCAGCCACCAACTGGTTCTTGACGAAACTACAGTGGTTGTTACCCAAATGACAAACATCCCTGGTCCTTTACGAAGTTAAACTCTTTTGGCCCGTAGCAACTACGACAACATGTAATATTCTGCTTAATGAGTCATTATCTGTTCTCGGAAATTACGCAATAGATGATTCTGTTCTTGGAAATTACGCAATAGATGATTCAGTTCTCGGAAATTATACAATATAGAAAGGTTCTTCTAGAATCTTCTGAGAAGTAATGTCCTTCTTCAAATGTAGGTCAGTTTATGACAATTCTATAGTTATTGTGGAACCAATGAGTTGCTACTCTCTGGTTGAACTCGCTGATGATAGTGATGTGATCTGCAACTCTTGGATTGCCCTCTTGTTCTAATATTTACTGTGTTCTAGGGTTTTCCTGCTGTATAGTGTTTTCTACACACTATATGCATTAACGTGTGGTTCATGCGTGTTCTGTCATTCTTGCTGTCCTATCACCTGAGGTTTTGGCGGATGTCCGCTCTGGTCGTTTGTCACGTAAGCTGATTTCAGTAGGATGATCCCGTAGATGTCTGACCCTCAGTAAACTGTCCCTCAGTAGACCGATCCTCGGTATAAGATAACCTTCAGTAGGCTTTCCTTCAGTTTGCTGACCCTCAGTAGACTGAATCTTTAGTAGGCTTAGGTAGTATCATAAACTTCGCAATGCAGTACACCAGTCTATGAACTGTCAGTAACATCCCTCGTAAGCCAAACAATATTTCACCGCTATTCTTTTCGATTAAAACTATCATACCTCTCTAATGTTACCTAACATATGTCTGCTCGGTATCAGACCCGTCATAATTCAACCCGTGTAGTTAATTAGCTTATATTATTCTTGGCCAGTTTCCGAAATTTCCGGAAATGGGTAGATGTAATTTTTCATTGCCTCTCCGAAACTATCCACCTTTGCCAACATCAATAGATGTCCAGCGCACTCTTCGGGTTCAACGAACTGTGGAAGCTGGTTTTTGTTGCATACTTGTAAGTCACTGAGATTTTCAAAGGAGAACTTGGGTGGATTTAATGTTTGTCGTCTTCGGACATTTGCTGCAATTGAGGCAACAATTTGTGTTCATGCCTATGCCTTGAGTTATTGCCATTGTCATTGGCTTTATTGCACTGCGGAATTATGTGGACCGCTTACTTATACCACCAGGCCACGCCTGCCCAGGGAGACCATGCGTATTCATTCGTGAACTGATATTATAATAGTGACTGTTGGTTCACGCTCATCTTGGCAAATTTGAGATGCAATCAAATGCCATTTGACAAAATACATTTATCACACTACATTGTACTCAGGAAACATTAATATGTCTTTGTTAATCTCATATTAACCTAAAATGTGAAGTGATCATAATAAAATATGTATATTTGTTTGTATGAACCGATAAATAATAGATTAGTTTTGATGCGTGGTACACCGAACCGGGTGAGGTATACTTTTCAGACGACATCTGGCTTCTGGACAAGGGCATTTTACCGAGGTGATTGCATCCACCCACGACAGTGGTAACCTAAACCTTTCAAGCGGTGGGATACAATAATAAGGATCGGGTTTAACTTTAACTTGAAAAAATTGATGAACGTCTGAGGTCTTGTAATCTTCTCATAGTCACTTTCATTAACCTCCTGGTAGGATTCTATACTTCCAGACTCAATGAACATTGGACAATAACAGCTGCGTTCTGTGCGCAACGATAGAATGTTATCCATCGACGGCGTTCAAAACCGGATATCGTTTTGAAGGTTAGGATTTGGCTGGGCCTCTTTTACCAATGCACTAAGTGCGTGAAAATATCGGTTTGAATATGTGTATGTCTTACCTTCCGCAGAAAATATTGGACCCAAGCCTTTGATTCACTTTTGTAAGAGCCACAGAGATTGCAATGTAATACAAGAAGGCAATCCATGGAGTTGCTGATGTCATCTAAAATTTCTAATTTAAACCATAATTAGTCGTTTTCTGTGTACTACACCTCAATTTACATCAAGTGTCTTTTTGTGATCTTTTACATTTTCTTAAAGTATACCTTCAATTATATTAAAAATCTTATGCCTATTATAACTGAAGAGATATTACCCAAAATAGGATTTTACCTGATTTGAACTTTGACCCCAAGTCTCAGCGAGGCGCAATTTTGCCGCATATGACACCTACCTAGAAATATTGAAATTAATCGGCAAAGCGGTTTAGTAGGAGTTCTCGCCGCAATGCGCTTAAAAACTACAATATGACATTTGACCGTTGACCTATTCTTAACGCGTTTCTTGTAAATCCGAGTTTTGCACTAGAAGTTATAGCCGAAAATAGGATTTACTTGAGTTGACATTTGACCCTTGGCCTTTGACATTTGACCCCAAGTCCCAGCGAGGCACAATCTTACCTCATAAGGCACCTACCTACAAACTTTGGAGTTAATCGGCCAAGCGGTTTAGGAGGAGTTCTCGCCACAAACGTTGTGTTCACTCACGCACACACCCACACACGCACACCTACACACGCACACACAAACAACTACAATTTGACTCCTACCTCAAACTGGGGTTCCCATGCATCAAGGGTCACTTTACCATGGGGGGGGGGGGTCGCTAATGATGCCCTATGAATTCCCTCCAAGCATTTCCTTGACAACCGTTCCCATAGTAACTGATGATGTCATAAAGGGGTCCAATGGTCAACTGACTACAATATCTCATTGTCCCATATATAGGACGATGAGATAATAATGTAATTCGTAGTTCGACAACAATATTGACGGAATATTGGTTTTACAAACACGTCAATTACATTCAATTTGTTTCCTCTTTAGTGTGTGACAGTGGTTGGTTCCCCCGTGAAAACAATGGTAGTACAAACCAATACTGTATTGGTGCAAGTGAAATGACTTGGAACGATGCTGATGAATATTGCAATAGCCTCGGTAGCCATCTTGTAGTGATTATAGATGAGAATGAAAATTATTTTATTAAAGAATTCATTCTGAATCTTGCTGATGCTGATCACACGGTCTGGATCGGACTGACTGACCAGGAAACCGAAGGTATGTGTCATGTTAGCTTTTACATTATTCTTCTATCCATCAGAAATATTAAGAATAATAACTTTGTTTCAAGAGTTCGAAGTGTGACAAAGTCGACCTCAGATAATGAATGTGTTCAGTAACAAAAATAAATGGTTCACTAATTCTTTCAACAAAGCCCAACATGTTATTTGAATTAAATATAGAATATAAACAACGTAAACACTACATCAAATGTGTAGTGTCAAATACAACATGACAGACACATGTCAAAACCTTTCTGCTAAATGGCTAAATGACGCGGTCGTCAAGGCTTGAGTTTCGTCAGGCGCTAGTTCCTTGCGGCAATGTCTTTCGTCAGATGAGGTGGGTAGCTTAATGGCACAGGCATTGCATGTAGAGCAACAGATGCAGGTTCGGGTTCTGCTCGTATTCAATTTTCCCAAATATTTAAAAATTCTTTCTCTTGTTCATGAACGCCAGTACGTTCATGTACGACAAGGGTCGAATTTCTCATTAGTATCGACAAAATTCTGAATATAAAGTATCATCGTTTATTGAAATACAGAAGGTCATGTATATCTCACTCATAGGACCCCCTAATCATGGAAGTATTACCCTGAACAGGGTAATCAGGGTAATAGTTCCATAACCCAACTACTCTAGTAGAAACTGCAATATATATTGATATCTACATGTATAGTTGAAGCAAATTCAAATGATGAAAGTTCAATTTAATTCATTCAAAAGTTTCAGTTTTTATCACTTTTACAAGTAAACAAGCAAGAATACGGTGAAGCGCCCAAGCCATTTGGAGTTGAAGCCTATCTGAGAGCGGGTTCTCAGGTGTCAACATATTCTTTGCAACAAGTCGTTCTTAATTGGTCATTCAACAAGGGATATGCAGAGAAATGACCCGGATTACAAAGGGATGAATGATTAAAGTATGCGGCGACAAAATAATGCCAAATTATGTTATATTTCGGATCATATGACTGATCACTTACGTGTTGTTTCTTTACAGGGGACTGGAAGTGTACTGGTTGTAGTAGTCTGCCACCATACAACGATTGGGCACAAACAGAGCCAAACAACTTACATAACGAAGATTGCGTTAGAATGTACGTAAGTCGGGTCGATGGAGGAGGAACCTGGAACGACGATGCGTGTTGTCGTGAATATATGTTTATTTGCGAAATCGACTGAGTACCAGAGTATTTTGTTTAAAATGTGTTCGTTGTGGCATAACCGATCGATAAATATCTTAAAGTCTTAAAGAATGGTAACCGATAAAATTGACAAAATGAATTTTGTTACTTAGAACTTGATTACTTTTAAGCTGAAAAAATATATAACTTTTTTTTCTTCTTATGGCTTTAGATTAAGCCATAATACAAATATATATATACCACGTACATTGCGTGTATTACATCACTGTGAGCGAACTCCCCATGGTTCTAAGCTAAAATCCTGTGTATCCTGGTTCTTTTTAATCAACAACCACAAAAGCACCGTCCTACAATCCGGTCTATTTGAAGTTTTCATCCACCCAGGCAGGTTTGACAATTAAACAACAATATCTGCTTTTCAGAAATTATATGTAGCGATGAAAGAACCCTGAATCCATTGCGGTTGATATTTTGTAATCAACATATGCCTATACTAAATTTTAGAATGGTTTTAGAACTAACACAGAACCATGGTTAGTCTGCGCATAGTGTATGTGATGTGAACGTTGCATAATCATCAATGTAAATAACTATGATGTTATGTAGCATATACATAAACAGTATTATACTTGCCGCATTTGTAATACATAAACGATACCTAGGCAGACATATATATTTTAGTAGCTCAGTAAAATAATATACTACCGCCCTGGCTTACGATAACGGTGTTCAGGGAAGTGCAGTTTAATAACATGTTTATGTAACTGTGAAAGAAACATGTGTTGGTGTTTAGAACATGATGAGACGTTTTCCGTGTGTTGTGTGTCCTGGACATATCCATGAAGTAATAAGCTTTTGATTTGCATACACACCTAGCCCCACACATATATTTTATTTGTCTCTACCCAATACATGTTTTAGTCCACCTATCGTAGGATAGCAGTGAATTAGTTTCGATTTGTTAGCTTGTAAGTGTATTTACAGCTATCTCACTTTCTGATTTTAAATTGATTTCCTCTGAATCAATCCATACTTAACTAATACATACCTGCTGAGCATGGTAAACTTTCAGTCATTACCTATTAAAAAATAATAATTTGCTCTGTCGACCACTATTCATTTTATATACTGAACGCTGACTTCGTGTAAGTATGTAATATATAATTTTGTTATCATTGATGATTGATTATTTGTAAATATTATGCATAAAGAATTGAATAAAAAAAAAATCTGATGACATGTATTAAGAAGCATTTCGTAATTGCGTAGCTATTTTTTAATTAATTATTATATTATTAGATATTTGAAGATATCATTAAATTATATAATTAATTCGATTTAATGATATCATTAATTCGAATTAATGATGTCCATAAAAGATTGTTGATATCATCAATGACGGCTTGCCATAGGGTTGCCACTGAACTCTTTACTGTATATACGTGTTTTCATTCCAACTCTAGTACTTGTTGAAGACGGTTCCAGTAGGGATCGAAAATTTCAAGTTAATAAAAGTTGTAGTATTCCAATATTGTCAATTATGAGTTCGTTCTCTTTCCTCTTTCACACCACCACACCCCACTAAGTACGCCTCGACCTCGAGTATAAATACCAACACTGAAATAAAGCCGTTTCAGTAGTAGCAATTGACAACCACCAAAATTGCTATAAAAATTGAAAGCTATAATTCGCCAGATAGACGTTTAAAGTGTTTAAAAAATTAACGCTCGTTTAATCCCGCCTATATTACACATTTATAGGCCACAAACAGGTTAATATTTCATCCAGAATTGTTTAGGTTTGAGTAAAATCGCATTTTTTTAGAATATCAGGTTTCTGGATTCCAAATCGATTTCCATCAATTAAGCCATTACATTTAGTTAATAGCATGATGATCAATCATACTAATATGGTACATACTCGCTCAACCACACAGGAGGTCGACTTCACCTGGATTTTCACCACGATATTCGTGGCCACCACTTTCTACTTCATTACAGACATTCCAGTGATCATCTCCCTCGTACATAACTCCATCTCCAGTCTTCGTTGCAGTTGTGTATCCTTCCTGGGACATCTCTTGGTTCCTGAAATTCGAGACTAATGCATCCTGCTCAAGATATCGTACCAGTATGTCGATATGGGCAACTTTCCGTCTCTCTGTATTTAAGTTCTTTACTCGGTAAATAGACTCTGACTGTTTGTCAAATATCAGGTGAGGACCGTCCCATCTCAGTTGTAGGTTTGGGAATTTCCCCTTAGTTCTACGGTTTATTACCATCCGCACCTTATCATTAACCGAACTTGTGACAGAGATGTTCTTTCCCGAACCACTCGATACGCCTTGTTGCAGCGTTTTACGAAACTGGCCACATATTCCGAGATTCTCTTGTTTGGGACCGGTTCTACTTATGGGGGTCCAATCATCAGTTCAATTGGCAGCGTTGTTTCCCGCCCAAATCCAGTGTTGTCATGTAATATTGAACGATACGCCATTAATGTATGACCTGCGCTACCCCAAGTGAAGTAATGAATTTAAGAAACCAACTCAGAAGCCACAGCTTGGACCTCTATCGAGTGAAATAATCGGCAACTACTAAAATATACTTGTGGCCATTGTAAGTCTCCTGAACATCAATCGGTACACGTTGTATGTATCTTAACTATCACTATTGGAGCCCTGCCCCGAGTAGTGGGGATTTACGACGTGCACAAACCTCACACATATGACGCCAATCCTCTCTGTCCCATCTCATAGAATAACAATAACATTTGGCTCGTACATTGGCCCTAGTTTTTGTTTTTTGTTTGCCCTCAATGACCAACAGTGGGGGAAATATGCAACTCGTAAACTATGTCACTCCTCAGTTTCTGAGGAACTACCAACAAATAGCTATCCCACCTTTTTGAGTCAGATACCCATAACATATAGAGAATCCCATCTATAACAAGTATTCAATGCCTTGCTGATCCCACTAACGTCCTTCCAATTAGGCCGAGGATCACCAGTCTCCTTCCATCGCAAATTGGGACCGATATCAAGATCATAATTTTTATGTTCCAAAAGTTGCGCCCTACTGCAACATTCTACCCAGTTACTTTCGACTGTTACTGTATTACACACACCGGGATCACTATAAACCACCTCCTCCGAAAATACCCGCCTACAGGTCTAGTCTCTATATCTACCTCGCCACCTGACCCTGAGGGAAATAAAAGTTGTAGAGCCATCTTATAGACCCGTGATCTGTTCTAAGATGAAACTTTATCATATAGATAAGAACGAAAAATCTTGACAAAGTAAATTTTCTCAATATTGGTCAACGTCCTAATAGCGTATGCGACATGATGCTACTCCTCACTAATCGTCTGTGAAAGAACGGCATCTAGTTGCATCACTTGCATCGTGTCCAATATGAACACCTCCTCAAAATTAGGATAGGCTAAAATAGGGACAGATGTAAATAGAATGTAATAGTTGGAAACTTTGTTTCCTCACATTCATTTGTTTATATTCATTTCTCCTCTTGTAAGGGCATGCAGGGAGTTAGCTATCTCTGCAAAATGGCTTACAAAGTTCCTATGATAGGAGCACAAACCAAGGAAACCTCTTAGCTGTTTTATATTAGTTGGAGTCGGCCAATCGGCTACAGTCTAAACTTTCTCAGGTTGGTATCTATTCTCTTCTCAGAAATACCATGTCTCAAATAATTTACGTTCCTCACATTTGGTCGGTTTCAATTTAAGACCAGTCGCATCACCGCATCAAGTCTGGCCATGTGCTCCTCTCGTGTCTTAGAATATATCATATCTTAGAATTCATCATCAATATTTTGGGACAAGTTGTGAATTATTTATTGGGTGATAGTGGGTACAAATATATCTTAGGATCCAAATATTTATCAATATAGCCTAAGCACGTGTTTTAACATAATCCCGTAAAACCTGCTCCATCAATCTTTGAAAGATCTCAGGGGCATTACGAAAGCCAAAATGCATGACATTCAATTGTTTTCTCCTTGTCATCATTGTCCACTTTCACCTGCCAATCCCCACTCCTGATGTCCAGGGTTGAGTATCACTGTCATCCAGACTGAAAAGTGCAGTAGTTTTCCAGTTTTACCATTGTTGTTAATTCCTGACTGCTACCAAACAAACAAGAGCCCAAGGGCACTATGGTTCCTTGCTTAGAGGAATATTACAATTTAAATGATGTGTTATATATCACCACTCAAAAAATAAAAATATGGGCCCAATATGTTTGGGTCCATGTGTACCCACTATCATCCAATAACAACATACAAAGTTTGCTTACAATCTGACTTATGGTTGGGCCCAAAAAGCTGGGCCCAAAATAAATATTTGAACTTTTGACCTAGGGGTCAGTTGTAGTTTGACATGCTGGTTCAAAGGAAAAACACAGCAAACATCTATGACCATCCTAACTGTGATTTTTTTGATCGGAAAGAGATCGGAAAGACAAATTTAAAGATAAAAAACAATTATATTAAGGTCACCGGAGGTCAAACTGAGGTCAAAGGTCACCCGGAAGCGGGTCGTCTATTGGATTGCAATAACATAACTCCTAACGGACATTTCATTCTCAACATATTGTAACGTCATCGCTCTACGGCTTCAGGCTCGTCGAAGGAACAAGGAACATCGGATGAAAAAAACTCAAGACATCAAACAGTCGATGGGTTACAAGTCTATTCTAATTATGTACAGTATTTACAGGTTTACTTGTAACAAGTTCTTCTACATCTTATTCGGTTCAGTCTCCCTTCCAATCTCCCATTGGATCTCCTCTCAGATCTCCTTTCAAATCTGCTTTTGAATCTGCTTTCGAATCTGATTTTCCACTGCTATATAGACTAGTATATATAGAGAACATTTCTTTACCTTTGCTTTGTTGTTCATCTAGACAAGTCAAGGAAATACATTAACCTGACCTACAAGAGCAACAAGAGACAACAAAGATAATTATGTTGCTCTCAATAGAAAGCATAAACCTGACCTTTGGCGTTGCTCTCGATAGGAAGCATAAACTTGACCTTTGCTGTTGCTCTCAATATAAAACTTTACAATGTTATTCCATCATAACAGATGATAAGTATCAGGTGTCACTGAAGAAACCAATACAGTGAGTATTATGTACTACATAATGTTACATGCATGTATTAGTGGTTTCCTATTATCTTACATTCATTCATACTTGAATAAAACCCTTCAATCTGATTGGTTCATTACAGTCAGGTGACCGTTGATTATCCTACGATA
>JAODAF010643895.1:0-12973 GCA_027574765.1 Molpadia intermedia
ATGATTATACATGCCCCCAATCTAATGATCATGGTGACACGGCCTGTGGCTAGATGTGGCCTGTGGGCCAGCATATATTCCCATATTTGACATATGGGCCCAGATTAAAAGTGGTTGCCGACCCCTGCTCTAGTTCATACATACTTGATGTAAGTACTCAATCTTGATTGATCGGCTACCGCGTGTTAATCGATGCATTATGCACGGCAAATCATCACTCGTGCAAATTGCCACCCTAACCACTTAATTAACACTAGGCCTACTGTATATAGGCTCAGAAGACCCACAGAATAAACATATGCCTTATAAAAAAGGACACCACGACTCTCAATGGCCACAGACTGTGACACTGCAGGGAGGCACTAGACTCGCCTCTGGTCTTAAGTATTACAGTTACAATCACGGCAAAGGCCCCTGACAAGTAATAGTCGGCGCGTCGTACCTGGTTCCAGCTCTGTGATTCTGTCCATTTTCAACGTTCAATTATGCCTAACTTTGACTAACCTATAGGTAGTAGGACCTATAACGTTAGTCTGAGCTACTGTAACTTTGTTGGTTACCATAATTGAGTGCAAGCTGCATTGCATCACACACTTGACAAACAAAATCATCTCGAAAAAATACACTTAAAAGGAAAACTAGTACCAAAAATATGCCACTTTCAAAGTGGCTGTTCAAGGTTTTGCATAATAGATGAAACCATTTACTTTTAAGAATGATATTCAAACATGTTAATCGTACCATGCTTACATAAAATAAACTACTTGGTTGACCTACTTGTATCCATGTATATGGCGTTGATTGCTTTGGTACCCAACCACCGTTCGAACCACTATATGGACTGACTCGCGCCATACGAGGAGCGTGATTGCTCTGACCGTCCGATGAAGAAGCGCTGAAACTAGTATCCGGTATAATCTTTGTTGATAAACCTGCTATCTTTTCACAATCTGGAAAATAAGCAAGTGCCTGGATATTCAAGTACATATTTAATAACTCAGTTACAGATTCGCAGCAAAGACCCGTTTGTACCTGCCAATTAAATGGTCAAGAAAGTCAGGATCCACCCACCACCTTATTATGGAAGGCCACATTCCTCCAAAATTTAGTCATGTATGTAAATTTAGTGTGTAAAGTGATTTTGTCTTGACCATGAATTTTTACCATTGTCCAGACAGCCAATCACATCGAATCGAAGGCCAATATTTACGTCACACCGTTTAGGATATACCCGTATACATTTTGTGCGAAGAGGATCTTTAAAGACCACCGGTTTTACGCACTGATGTTCCCCGTTGGCATGAAAGTCCTGTTGGACGAAGAAAGGTATAAAGAACTGTTATGACTTACACTGACCATCGACACCGTGTCTGGTCTATAACAGTCAGTATTACAAGAAGCTATTGGAAGACATTTGTTGTTTTTAGTATTTACATTAACCAACGAAATTCCATTTGTGCCAGTTTTTAAAAAGTACGGTGTATAACAAATATTAAAATAACTTATTCAAATAGTGTTGATGGTATCTTAGTGCAATATACATTTTCGTTATATTTCGTAAATAAATTGCAATATATTACATATTTACTACTGAAGTTATCAAATTTAGATTGAAAGAGTGGTAATTTATATTTCTAAATTAATTCCTATCCTATCCTATCAAACTGAAGAGAATGCTTCGTTGTTGTAATATTAGGTTAAACTCACAATGATCGGATTATTATCTTGGTTGTAATCCAATAGATACCACCAATTTTCGGAATCTGTCGAATAAGCGACCTTAAAGTATTCTACCCAACCGTGTTCAGCATACCCAGAACCTTGTGTTAAGAGGCCTGTAACTACCATCCTGCCTTCAAAACAAATCTGTTAAGACAAAACATAAACACCAGTGTAATAATCACTACGGTAGCTTTTCAATACATTCATCGTCATGTTGCTATATATATTAACCATGGGCACAAGAAAGGTAAACGGGCGGAGGTGCCCGAACTGACAGTTATATATACAGTTCATATATTCAAACTAGTGACTCAAACCTATTTTTTTTCTTCTCATAAATCGGTACCTTGAATTAAAGATATCCACGCCTTGGATATATCGAGTAGCTAACTGTTACGTTCTGGCCTGTAACAAACAAACTCCCACAGACTGGTTCCAGGGATTACGCT
Source organism: Molpadia intermedia (assembly GCA_027574765.1). Taxonomy (NCBI): domain Eukaryota; kingdom Metazoa; phylum Echinodermata; class Holothuroidea; order Molpadida; family Molpadiidae; genus Molpadia; species Molpadia intermedia. The sequence goes on from JAODAF010643895.1 coordinate 2,172, forward strand.
ATTTTGAGACAATTAGTCTGTTCCAACCTGACGGTAAACACTGTGATCAGTAATGGCAATAATTTAGAAACTCTGGTCATTTATTGGTCAGTCTCACTCTTGTAATCAATATCAAATATCATATATGTACAATGATTGGTGATTGTATGAAATTAGACTTACTGTAGGCTAACATAATCTTACTATGGTAATGGTATATGTACATCTAGGCTGCCAGTCATCTGCTCCTAGTCATACTATGGTCCTGTCCTTTTCTGTTTACTTTTCTGTACAGCCAGCTTCAGTCCAGCTTTTTCTACAGACTCCAAACTGTGTTGCAATTAAATTATGAAAGTCTCTTCGTCGAACCGTTGTTTCATCACAAATCCTATGATTAGGTATAGGCCGACTTCGTGGATCTCGTGCATATATTGCATAGCAACGATATTTAGTTTGTACATTAACGAGATTATCGTTGTCAGCGTAGGCTTAACGTTAGGCTAGGGGCCTACATATGTCTGGGTCTCCATCCATTAATGTGTTTTTTTCCTCTTTTTATACTTCCTCTTTTGAGATTTTGTCTTCCTCCGGTTGGCCTCAGCATCGTCGTCCATCTATCTGTCAAGTTCTAGTCGCTTCTATTTTCTTGGAATCCGGTCATTTTCTAGAACCCACTGTCTTATTTTTAGATTGGCTCCATATTGATTGGTCTCTCCCATCCAGCATAACCGTGTGACCATTTTGAGGTATAGAATGTCCGATTATCCATGGCACGCCAGAGCTATAGTCTAGAGGTTTTGGAATATTGTGAGTCTCATAACACTATCGTTATTAGAGTATAACACATACCGTACCAATAGGCAGCGTGCAACAGCAATGTGCAAACCTTAATTGAAAATTACCTAGTATGTGTGCCTGTCTGTATGTGTGTATGTGTGTCTTGACGTACGTGGTGCGACGTGTTTCGTATTCCAGTTTATTTTTAACATATAGGCTATGTGTGAATAATGGTAGACTACGTGAAAGGAGTAAAAAATGTCTAATTTGTGGAATATATTCCATTCCCTCCCTTCTTAGAAAAAGGTTAGCACTTACTAATTAAACTACCAGCCATATCTGTTAGGAGCATGTCTATTCCTACTAGGGTAAGTTCTTCCAGGATTCCTTGGATTAGGTTCATCACTCTGAACAGTTACTTGCTCAGGCAAATCTCTATTTTGCTCAGGAATTTGGTCATTTGAATTTGACTAGTGGTGTTTTCACCACTTGGCTCTGGGGTAACATTTTCAGAACGACCAGGGAACATCCACCTAGAGATGACTTGTGTTTGATGATAACCCAATGTTACCGTATCTTCCCAAGTTTCAATTACATGATCTATGCGCACATACCTAATTCTATCTCCAACTTGTACTAAGTAGGCTAAGGGTCCTTTCTGGGCTACTACTCTACCCGGTAAGCACATCACTCCTTCCCCTCTAAATTCTGATCTAACACTAACCTTTTGATCCTTGTACAAAGTACGTGTCTTACTACCTCTCTTATCATGTTAATATTTATGTTTCTGTGTTTCTGTTTAGTGCGGGGTTTCTCTTCAAAAACAATTCTGCTGGTGTTTTACCTGTTGTGCATTTCTACATGCAAACAGGATGTTAGCTAATCTATGCTTAAGGGAATATTTACTGTGACCTGAATTTGTATCCATCTTATACTTTGCTAAAGCTAATTTGACAATCTGTACCGATCTTTCAGCTGTACCATTTGACGATGGGTGATATGCAGGTACTTTAGTGTGCACAAAATTTGCAAATTCATGAGATATGAATTGAGGCCCATTATCTGATACTATCTTTTCCGGTAAGCCATATGCCGAAAAGAGATTTTGCAATACCTCAATTGTTTTCTCTGAAGTTGTGGATTTCATTGAAAAACACTCAAGCCATTTTGAATTACTGTCAATAACAATGAGATAATACAGCCGGTCCTTTTCAGCAAAGTCGATATGAATTCTTTGCCAAATTCTACTGGGCCATTGCCATGGGTGCAATGGTGATGGCGGTGGATTATTTCTCATAGCCATACAAGAAGAACAACTTTTGACTATGTTCTCGATTTCTGAATCCAATTTTGGCCACCATAGATGGGAACGAGCAATAGACTTCATCTTACTCATACCCAAGTGCTCTTCATGCAACAAATTTAGTAGCTTAAATCTGAACTCCTTTGGAACAATTACTCTTAATCCCCAAAGTAAGCAATTTTGTTCGACTGACAATTCATCTTTGCGAATGTAGAATGGGTACATATCAGAATCTTTGCTAATAGAATTAGGCCAACCATTCATAACACATTGATACACCCTTGACAATGTTGCATCTTTCATTGTAGCATTACTGATATCTTTTGCTGTTACTGGGAATTCATCAAGATATGTGAAATGATATATCTCTGCTTCTTCACTCTTGACATTACCAGGCTGAGGAAGTCTTGAGAATGCATCTGCATTTGCATGAGCTTCTGACTTACGATACTCAATATCATAATCATAACATGATAAAATAAGTGCCCAGCGCTGCATTCTAGCTGCTGCTAACGTTGGGACTGGGGATGCTGAATTTAGAATGGCAGTTAACGGTTTATGGTCCGTTATTAGTGTGAATTGCCTGCCATAAAGGTATTTATGGAAACGCTTTACTCCAAAAATCAATGACAAAGCCTCTTTTTCAATTTGCGCATATTTTTGCTCACATTTTGAAAGAGTGCGTGAGGCATACGCTATCGGTCTTTCGTCCCCATCAACTACATGTGAAATAACAGCTCCTATGCCGTAACCAGATGCATCGCAAGCCAATCTAATTGGTAATTCTACATCATAGTGAACTAACACAGTATTACTTGATAACTGTTGCTTAGCTTCAATGAATGCTTTCTCACACTCTTTTGACCATAGCCACTCAGTGTCCTTCTGAGTAAGCTTATTCAATGGGTATAGGATAGAAGATAATTTACTCATAAATTTACCATAATAGTTTACCAGTCCTAAGAACGACTTAAGCTCCTGAACATTACTAGGTCTACGTGCATTCTTAATAGCATCCATTTTATCTGCAGTAGGATGTAACCCATTACAGTCAATTCTGTGTCCCAGGTACACAACACTTTCCTTCATCAGTGCGCTCTTTGCAAGGTTCCCTCGAATGTTGTACTTCTGAAGACGGGTCAATACTGCTTGTAACGTTTTCAAATGTGCTTCTGGTGTAGGACTCGCAATAACGATGTCATTCAAGTAACATGTGACATTATCCAGTCCTTGCAAAACCTGATCCATTACACTCTGGGAAATGGACGGTGCAGATGAAACACCAAATGCTAGTCTGCTGAACCAAAATAGTTCCAAATGCGTTAATTGTCAAGAACTTCTTGCTGTTTTCTTGACAGTTGCTGATGTGCATTTGACATGTCAATTTTGGTAAACCATGGTCCACCCGACAATGTGGCGAAGAGGTCCTCTACATTTGGCAGGCTGTATGTCTCCTTTTCAATTGTCTTGTTTACAGTTACCTTGTAGTCTCCACCTATGCAAATTTGTCCATTCGCTTTAGGAACCACTACTATGGCGGTTGCCCAATTACTTCTCTCCACTTTGGAAATTATGCCTTCTGCCTCAAGTTGCTTTAACTCCTGCCCTACCTTATTTTTTAGAGCAAAATAAACCGGGCGTGTTTTGTGAAAGACAGGTACAGTCTCAGGTGGTACTCTAATCTGTGTCTCGAAACCTTTGGTTGGGCCTATTTTACCTTCCCAGATTGAACTAAATGGATCCAACACATTCTTCAGTGCTTGGTTTTAATTGTCAGCTTGACATGAAAAATACTCGTCCAGTCGAGACGAATTACCTCCAACCAATTACGTTCCAAGAGCGTTTGTCGCTTGCCCTCTACAATATAGAGTGGTAGTACATGTTGCTGATCTCCATATGTTACTGGAACATTAACAACTCTCTTGACTTTAACCATTTTGCCTGAATATGACTTTAGCCGCGTGTTTGTTGATGACATTCTGATATTCTTATCACTGAATTCTTTATTGAAGTCTTTACTGAGACAGCAGCGCCAGTGTCTAATTCTATAGTTATGGGTTTTCCATGCACAATGATGTCAACATTAATACTTGAAGACTGCTTGCCTAGGGCATAAATTGTGTCTACACCCAAGTCATTACGAGAAACTTCATCATCACTGTACACTTCGGCTTTAAATTTGTTTATTGGTGTCATGTCGACATGCACGTTCAATGTGTCCTTTCTTACCACAATGTCGGCAGTTCACCTCCTTAAAACTGCAATTATCCGGTGAATGCTGACCAAGACACCGATAACAATTTGTGTATTTACTTGCATATGTTTTGGGTTTTTCTATTTAAATTTAGGCCTAGTTTCAACTTCATTCATTGTTTGCTTAGGTTTAAATTGAACGGCCTGCTTATCAGAAAGCTCTATCGCTGTTGCTACTTCTACTGCTACGAATAAAGTAAGTTTATCTTCAGAAAGCAAACGCTGTTGCGTTGGTACATTTCTTATTCCACACACTAGCCTGTCTCGAACTGCATCTTCCCAAAAAATTTCAAATTGACAGGAAGTTGAGAGCCGTTTCAATTCAACTACATAATCTAAAACGGATTCTCTTTTTGATTCCTTTTGTGGAATTTATATCTTTCAGCTTTGAATGGAATGGCTTCGGAGAATAGTGACTTAACAGTCTTTGTTTGATTAACGCTAGGCCCACCTCGCTAGGTTTCGTTGGTAGTAACAGGGAACGTAACAATGTGTAGGCTTTAGGGCCTACCACAGTTAAAAACACATTTGCCTGTTTTTCCGGTGGAATGTTATTGCATAGAAAGAACTGTTCTAATCGTTCCAAATAACACTCAAAGTCCTCAATTTCTTCTTGAAATTATCCTAATTTTTCTATCATTGCCATTATGCTTGTAAGTTTATCTCAAACTTCGTCGACAATTTGTCATATCTTGTGACCGAGAATAATGCACGAACAATGTTGTCAAGTGAACACGTTGAATTCTGTTTATTGTCTACATAACTGTGTACGACATGCGTATCAATAATCATAATATTATGAGAAATCATACTCTTATCATATTCGTATACCATACAGTACATTGGAATATATTACAGTAAGTAAAACCTAAGCTAGGGTAACTAACGTGTTAGCATGCACTAGGGCCTACAATATAAAGTAGTGTCTACCTTATCTGCTTGGACTCCCATGGTTAAATGAAATCATGCTCTTATCATATTCGTATATCATACAGTACATTGGAAATATATTACAGTAGGTAAAACCTAAGCTAGGCTAACTAACGTGTTAGCATGCACTAGAGCCTACAATGTAAAGTGGTGCCTACCTTATCTGCTTGGACTCCCATGGTTAAATTAAATCAAATAATTGACCAGACACGAACAACGAGTGCACACTCTCATTGGCCGCAGACAATAACAACATGCATACACATCCTTTAGGTATGGCGTGACAATACCATAACATAGTCGGTCTTGGCCGAATACAATAGAATGAGGAATTGCTTGACGTGCGCGGCCAAACAATGGGAAACACATTGCTTCAGGCGTGTGGTCAAGCAATGGGGAACAAAAAAGGCCAAATCCGAAACCTAGTCTGCTGTGGCAGCTTGTGATTAAAATGCGAGTCCACTACAAACTCAAGAATATTGTAGTATTTCTTAAACCATTTAAATTTATAAAATGTACTTCCTTGTCTCCATCTCCGGGTTTGTATAGACCCGTAACCCCTCTTCTGGTACACCCCATGTTCACATATCTGCTACTGGCATGTGTACCAATTGTCAGCAAAGATAGTTGATAGTAAACTAATGGTAGATCATCCATACTGCATTGATAGAGTAGGTCAATAGATCAATAGGACCAAAGACACCTATTTCCCGACATGCTTACATTTATATCATTATAGGAATGCACACACATGATTGATCAACACATTCATATGGACATATATGCAAACTTTTTTGGTTTTATTTTATTGTTATTGTTGAACCAACAACAACTCTCCGGTTGAAATACCAACTCACCAGTTGAGCATTGTGATTGGTTGAGTAATACATTGGTCGAATATTTGTAGTTCCCTGTATAGAATATACATGTATGATGTTATGTGTGTCGTTTGTACCATTCCGTGTATGAGCTTCAATACTGCATTCGAATTCTAAAAGTTGCTAAAATAGTTCGGATGAACATTTTGTGAAAATGTAAGTTTTTACTCCTAAAATGGTAGGAAATGAGTAGCTAAAGAAAGTTGCATAACTGATGATAGTGGTGAGATCTGCACTCCGTGGATTGCTCTTTTGTCGTTAATACTTTAGCCTTTTTATCATATCTATGGATTTCTTGTAAAACATTTCATCAAGAACGATTATTATACGTATAACAGAATCTTTCGAGCTTATGACAGATACCACCGGAAAGTAAAAACGCAACATTTAAGCTTTGGCTTGATCCATTGAAAAACATGCTCTTCCATCACAAACTTACAACGTAACCTATGCGGCTTGTCATGTCTAGATATGAATACTCGCATACACACGTTACAATCGGTTTCAATTAATGTTTCACTTATTCCTGGGTAAAATAATGTTTGACTTCAATAATAAATATTGTTTTATATGAGACAAAATCATCCCACCATATGCAATAAATACCAAGATTAACTCGAATGAACATAATAACGGATGTAAAATTACAGTAATGTACATATATAAGAGAGAGCAAAATCATATTAAAAATGCGGTGTTTTTAATGTATATTCTTGTATTCATATAGATTTGGAGCCTCCAGAAGTACCTAAGACTTTTACAAGAAATAACGAAGATGAAACTATTGCGTCTATAACCTTACCTCCTCTAAACCAGAAATATGCCACGTAAGTCTTACATTAATAGCAATGCTAAGTACGTATGGTACCTATGTGAAAAGTTTCGATTGTTCTATATTATTATAATTTGTACAAATGATGCATTTGCATATGTATAGATATATATATATATATATATATTTATTTTGTTTACATATATGTGTTTGACACAGTATCCAACCGTGCCTGCAATGTAGCCATAGGTGTTCGATCTTGTTATCTCTCGTGTTGGTCTAATTTAAATTTTGGCACAAAAGTTATTAACATTTAACTGTTTGATAACATGTAAAATCTACTTACAATATTATGTTATTTATCATATGTATCAGTCAAACACGAAACGGGCTATCGGCAAGTATTGATACAATGCGAAATGTTTTTTTTATGACCAGGTCATAATGACCTATCCTGTAAGTAATCCCATGTACAAAGCATTTGTGTACTCACTATGTTAACAGGTGCATCTGTTACGTGCATCACAGCTGAGGTAAAAATGAATGATGGTCAGGTGTCATCCTTAAATAAACGGTTTCAAATCTTTTCCTATCTTTACAGAGGATATTTAGTTCGAGTCCAGGTTCTCCAGCCATCACAGAGGAAGCGAAGGATCAATGGGATAGGAACCTTTGAGGACAATCCTAACGACTATATTGCCGCTGAAATTGAGAAGACAGATACAGAGCAATTATTTACTATAGGTGATGGAAAGATGTACGAAACATTTTACAATGCACCCTTGGATGTAGCTCAGAAATATCAGGTTTTCATTGGAACTGTTAGCAGATTAGCCGAGGTAAATATCAATAACAGATGTATGCAACGACATGTACGCAGACCAGATTGTTATTCAAACAATGTAAACGCTTACAGGTCTCTTTCATATCCGAGTTTGACAGAAACTATATAAATATCTTATGGCTTCTAATTTGTTGAAAACCTTATATACTCATTTGATCATTATCGCGTTCTGCAAGTTAACCTCTTTAAGAAATATTATATTGTTTAATTGGTAAAATTGACTTGTGAGTATTCATCACTTTCTGCATGGTCATCTGCTCGTAATGCTTGATATTATTTTAATTTAATTAAATTAAAAAAACACTTCTGCTATTAACTTGTACGGTTATTTTCATGTTAAGATTATTGGTTTGGTTCATTTTATTTTTAATTGCAGGATGTTAATGTAGTATGGAGTGATCCATTTTCCTTAATAACGGATTCAGGTGAGCGTGCATTATTTTTATTTATATATAATATGTTAAAACTCTGTATCTATAGGAATCATGTACTATGTCTGGCGTAGGCCTATACACAACTAAAATACATAAACAGCCAGCCAAACATATTATTGTTATATATAAAACATTAGTCATCAAATAGGCTTGTGTATATGAATAAAGAAAGAAATCAGAATTGACTAATCCTGTAAACTCCCTACACAGGACCCTTGAGGCGCAATGATATTTGTGAATTGTATGCCAGGCATTTGAAAAAGTGAAGAAAGAATATCATTTCACCGGGAAATTAAGCAAGTTAACCTAGTGTTAGGCCATCCAAATTCTCGGCTACATGTAAAGTGCATTCAAACGTAATCTTACACAACGCCAAACCATTTGAGTATTATATGTAATCCAAATTTAACGTTCGATAATGTAACGGAACTTGGCAAAACAATTCGAACAAACCCAACATTTCAGCATCACTTTCAATTACAAAACAGCGGACGTTCGTTTTTATGTTTGTTGTACCATATTGGCTGTGCTTCTCATGGTTTGAGAACCAACTAAGAATGTAGAAACTAATTTCGATATACGTTGCGGTTGTTAGAACCCTTTCCAAAACATATAATGCGTTAGCCAAATAATGAATGCATAGGAAACAATATGATGATTCTCAAAGGTTATATTTTTATAATTTTTATTATAGCTCCAACATACACGGGTATTCTGGTGGCCGCTGTCATAGTTGTCTTCGTTATTGTTCTACTCATAGCGGTTTTTGTCTGCTATAAAAGGTATGTTTGAACGTATCAAACAGCAAATGTAATTTATTTGTTTTGGTATTATTACGTAAATCTATCATCATAATGTTAATGTTTTCATGTTTAATACTGTCCATCTATGATATATTGGTACCAATCGACAAATAACACCACCATGTCAAAATTTGTGAAATAGTCAGTACTGACAATTCAACATTGCAAAATAGTTTGAAACTTGTGTTTGAGAAACTGTGTGACCGTGGACTAAAAATTGTCATCATTTATTTATTTTTCCTTTAAGATTAAAATCAAAGGACATCCCAACAAAAGACATTCCAACAGAGACGAAGGTTGTGTATGGTAAGTTTTGTTACTAATAATAAATAACAGTTAGCCTACTTTGGGCATATGTAACAGTAGATTATTATGTTTATGCAACGACCCTCTCTTTTCTCGTAAAAGTTTTTGAGAGGCACTTGAAAATTCTGCTTATTCCATACTAACACACCAATATCTAATTGGAATTAATATTTATGGTAGTGAGGGTCATGTTCACATGATAGCCCTGTTAACACTTGTTTATGTATATTATATACGGTATATAAAAGCCTCATTTGATACCATTCAGTAAACTAAACAAAACGTATACGGTTAAAGGCAGAAACTGTAAAACAATACAGCTACAAAAGGGAATGACAGGATCTCAAAAGAGATACAAATTTATCAAATGCTTGATAAATGAAAGTAAAACGGCTATTGAATGAGTTTGCAGAGCTTCGAGCAATACTAGCTCTTCTTCAGTGCACGATCATTAAAGTGACATTTTGGGGAGTGTGGAGTTGAAACTTAAATAGAAAATAGACAGAGAGGATTAAAATTTGCTTTCAGAAGGGACTCAATAGTAGTGGGAGCAGGACAATGGAATGATTAAACCCGCTTTCTGACAGATTGGCAACTACTTAAGCCGGTAAGCCGGATTAACAGGATGTTGCTCTACTAGGGTATTAATTTAATTATTTTGGTCAGGCAGATCAATTCTGATGTTGAAATTAAGTTCCCAAAAGTTTTCCTTGGCTTTCCTAGTTTTGTCAGTCCATATAGAATTTTGATCAATGGCAATGACACGCAAGTTGTGAATCGAATGTCTAGGCAAATTGAAATAGTCAAGTTCTTTGGTCTTGATGGTGGATCTATGCTGTGTCATTCGCATCCTTAGTGTGTTTTTGGTTTCCCCGACGTACTGCGTCGGGGAAACCAAATTTACATAAATTGCAGTAAATGAGATAGATCAAATTTTGGGACAGGCAATTAATTGTTTGCCTAATTTGGAACTTGTGAGCAGTTTGATCGCTAGCGAATGACTTTGTGGTGTCAACTAGGCCGCAAGTCTTGCAATTGTCATGACAATGAGAGGAGCCGGAATTGTCAATGTTTGTACTTTATGGGGATTTCCTCCCAAATTTGGCCCGTACCAGAATTGCCCGTAGGTTAGGAGGTCTCGTGTAGGCAACAACTGGTGGTTCGGGAAGATGACGAACAGTGCTTTGTAGTGCTGGGAAGTGTTTACGGATTATACTAGCAAGAGGGGGAGACTTGGCTGGTACTGAACAACTAGGGGTACCTTCTTGTGAGTATGTTGGCGCATTTTATACGTCAACGTTTCGGACCGGGGGATTCCCCAGCTTTAGCGGTAGCACTTTCAACCGTTCCACGAAAATATTTTCTTTTGACAAGGTGTTCAGACAGTTCATTGGCGCGGGAACGGAATCGGCAGTGGAAGAGCAAATGCGTTTTATACGCGATGCTTGACTGTACGGTATGTTTTTGGTACAATGTGAAGGGTGACAGCTGCTGGGGAGAAGATAATTGTGTTTGTCCGTTGG
>JAODAF010644006.1:0-20445 GCA_027574765.1 Molpadia intermedia
GCCCAAACGAGGGTTGGACTTGGATGAATGTGGTCTCTTCTTTTGGGTCCCGTTTCTATTGCTGCACCAGGGCTCTGTTGCTCCTTGCTATGCCACTGTATGCAACCCCTTAAGCCAGTGATTCTAATACTGGGCTTTGTGGAAATCTGAATGAAGCTAAAAACCAACATGTCCAATCAATAGGAACTCTGTCTAGAGAGTTACCACATGCCAGGGTAGACCAGAGACAGTGTGAAATTATAATAGGTTGTGCACTCATCCATACCAATATTAAATTTTTTCACAAACAAACATTGTTTGTTAAGCCATCAAACACCACACAACTGTTGATCTCATCAAAATCTACACTCCCATGTGTAGAGGTTCATAAGATGGCCATATCTGGAGATACTAGTGTCTTGTATGCAGCTATCCTGTAGCTTGTTATGACAGTGAATGTAACAGACCTACCATAGCTGGTCAGGGGGGAGGTGTGGGTTGTTATGACAGTGAATTCAGCAGACACCTACCCACAGAGGGTCAATGGTAATTTCTGTAATACAGTGAATGTAACAGACCTATACCTACAGAAGATCTGTGGGATGCTATGACAATCTTATTATATTCATATACACTTATGTAAGCACCTACACCCAATCCTCACATTATATCATGCATGATAGAGATGTCTCAAGACATAAAACTTGAAACAGATCTTCTTATCTCGCCACCCTAACCTAAGTGATCACGTAATACATGTATGATGACATATCTCAAGACTTAATATAATACATAACTTTTAATTGTGTGAGGAGTAGGTGGCACCTAATTATGATGCATGATTAGTGAACATTCAGTCTGGGAAGTTTGGTTTGAAGAAATCCATTAGGTCTGCTAAATATAACATAAAACTCGGTCAGTTTCATTCAAAGAAGGCAAAAAATAAAACAGTATTGAAATATTACAAATATTATAAAAAAAAAACATTCTGCAAATTTTTAGTATTAAGACAATAGGTCAGGATGACCAGGCTTCCCTTCGGCGAGAATACAGAGGTACTAATTTAAACAGAATTTACCTGAATTGTCGTAAGATTTATGACATGTCTCTGTTACTTTGGCTCCTAGCTCAAGGTAGTGATCTGGGTTATCTACGTATTTACTGCCGAGGCCAAACATCCCTCCCGAGAAACACGACAGATGGTCCATCTTCTTCTCCACCTTGGCACCTTTGAAATCACCAAAGAAGACCAGACCACTGCTAGACGTCTGCTTCATCTTTCTTTCCATGGCCTGTGAAATAATTTATTCATAAACTTGGTGAATAAGAGCAAGTTGTAATCCCTAATAGTATGGGATTAGTAGTCTCAGTTAGTGACGAGACTTTCCTTTATTGAAATGAACAATGGCAAATTTAGAAGGATGCACCAATATATTGCTGTACATATCAAACCTAATTTCTTAAACATATTCAAAATTTGCAAAATATTGCATGATTTTGCATATAAGCACCCTTAATTATACCAAAATATTCACATGGTCATTACACCTCATATTGGTGTCCCAACTATTTCAAGATCCTAGATAATTCTCTGATGAACCAGATACATTAGTTGTCAATGATTGCTTGACCAAAGCAAAGACAAGGCAGTACCATATATAGAAGCTCACCTAGATGCTTATTTAACATATCAAATGGGATGTTTGGTTTCCAGGGAAATTCATGTGATAACATAAAGAAATGTCCCTGGGAACTGTTTTCTTTTGACTATGGCACTTCCTGCTGTATATGTACCTATAGTGAACCAAACTATGATGCACCAAAAAACTAATCTAGATGGAATGAAGTGAGAGGTCATGTGGTGCAATAAGGTGGTTTTACATTTTTGTAAAAGTCACTACAGGTATCAGAGTTTCATTCAGTGATTTTTATATTATGCCATATAAGTGATTTTTGTCATTCAGTCTGTAGATTGTAACTGCACACCACCACTGTCTGCTTACACTAACCTGGCAAGTGTTCACCCCCCCCCCAACCGTCTCCCATGTCACTACTTTGAGAAAGGGTAGAAAACTAACAGCAGCCCAATTTATGATGACCGAATGAGTGAAGTATCTAAACCGTAACCTACCTCGCCCCACCCTCACCCCCCATTTATTTATTTTTCCAGTGGTGAGTAAATGTCTCCACGTGTTTATTGAAGTTATTGTACTTAATGTAAGGATAACTGTAATGGAAGGATAAGTTCAACTTAACCAACGTAACCCGTTAGAACTAGGAATAATTACGTGCAAAGTATAGTACGGGCTAGTTGTCACAGTTTCAACGTTGTAAGTCACAGGCGAGACAACCAATACCGACTCCAACGTTTTCAACCATAAATAGCCTTCCTTCCGATGAGTAAAATAGTTCTGCCTTGCTCATATGCTTCAAATTAAGTATAATATGACTGATATATTTGTTCAGATTTTACTTCTATATTTAGCCCATATATATGCATCTGATTGAACTCTCAGTTTTAGTCGAGACCATGGTATTTTATAACAAAATATGTAAAACTATGCAAAAATTAGAAACAGTAAAAAGTGTGACAAACATCCCCGGTCTCCCCTACATCATAGCAGATTGCAATGTTTCCAATGAGATCACTCTAATTACCAAAATGACATGATCAAAGGCTATTATTTCAACGTTCATTCCAATACATCAGGTATGATGATATGTGGTAGTCACATTATCCGTTGGCTATTAAAAACACTAATAAGTGGAATTGTATTCTACTTTAGTGAAATACATTGTCAATCAATGTTACTAACGCGTGTAATACGTCGCCGAATCCGTACAGAGTATCGGACATGATGGGGAGTTACAGTAGTGACGAAAATAATTGGCCATAGCCGGTAATATTCGATTAAAAGTATTATATCATCATTTGGCCTCAACATTTTGTGTGTATAGGTGCAATAAACGTAAGGGTATATTAGTGTGTTGCCTCCATGAGATCCGTTAAGTCGATACGTTGAGTATACAAGGAATCATGGAACATATCTTAAATATCTTTTCCAAAAAATATTAGTATTATATCACACCATGCAACTTCCCGGCATGAATACGAAAAACGTATGTTTAAAAACTGCCAGGCGCGTGGAATCTTACTCAATGGATAAATAAACGTAATACGCAAACGAAAAGTGACTAAGGTGAAATCTAGTCCAGACGCACACAACCTAGGAAATACTCTTGATACAGTAGCACAATGTCAAACAAGTTTGTCCGAATGGTCAGGATGTATTTTCACGTCTCATATAATTGTTCAGATATTCAAGACCACGACCCCATGGTATAACGACTTCCATGCCCATGGCGGCCTACACGTCGGGATTACCATGTTCGCGAGCACCAAATGAAAACAACGCATCAACACATAGCTTAGCGGTAATGAAGACAATCATTCGGGAAGCCTGTACAATGAGCTTTAAGGAGACCCCATACCCGTATATTTCAAATCAAACCTGCAAAAGCTAAACATGTCAGCCATAATAACAAAATGTGTTATATTGGCTGTATTATATTTTACGCCAAAGTGTAGTTGTTTTTCTTATCGCCAAATGATGCGTAAGACCCTCTTGGTTTCAACAGACACTTTTCGCAACAAATTCCGATAAAACACTATTGGTATTTATATTAACACATACTTAAATTACTAACTGCTACCAGTTTTTTATATAATTTTAGGGTTTGAAAGAGGATATTTAATGACATTTGATTATTTTCATACCGTCATAACGGGTATTTACAATCACGTCGACCAATCCACAATTTAAGATTGTTCCATAACACCCCTTCAGAATGTTTAGGTTGATAGCAGTTTATAACTTTAGTGGAAGGGGGAATGATCGCATGTTCACCATCATTGTGGTACTTGCACATTCTTTATATTGTTTTATTAATACTGTTCGACATGGCGATGAAAACTTGTTGACCAAAGGTGAGAATTTCAAACATAAAATGCAGATTGTGACAGTAATGTTAACATTTTTAGAATGTGGAGAAGAACAGAATTGATTTGTATGGGCAAGGAAGTTCCCAATGGTCGTATAAATGCCCTGATCTATCAATGGGGTTGACATTTAACATTAACGACCACAGATCTCTATTAGTATCTGGACCTTGTCTTTCATCTAAGCTTGTTGTAGCATCAAATTCAACACAAATGTAAAAGACAAAAACACGTTTAGTCCAGATACAAATGTCAATTAATAAAATTCTTTATTTTCTTTTTAATTAGTTGCATTGCTGGATTCAAAATAAAAGTATTAAAACCAGAATCTCGTTTTGAGTAATCCCTTTTGCTTGGTCAAATCGTCGGTTGTCAGTCAAGATAAATTATGTAATTTGTCCATGATAACTTTAATTATTCATATTCGAAAGACATTAATTTGATAGTCTTTCAATGGGTTTAATCTTAATTGAAATGGTGCATATATATGTAGTGAACGGTGCCTCTGACTAGAGGAGGAGTTGAATAGTGGACAAGTTGGTTGTGGACAAGTTGGCCAGTTTACGAAGTGTCCATAAATAGTATTTATGGTCAATGTATTTATGCCACAAACGTTTAACGAATCATCAAACATGGTCCAGTTCGGGTTCAAAAAAAGAAGAAGAACAGGTTATCAGTTCTTAATGAATTTAACGGATACCCATCTTTCAGATTGTTTCATCCAATCTGATCCAAGGATGAAAGTATGTTAATCCATATTCTATGGACACACTGTGAAGCGTCTCTCGTGCATGAAATTCGAATCATATGACCTTCCTACCTCTCTATCAAACCAGTATTGATATTCTTGCAAATGACGTTTGTTTTGTTTAATGAAATTCGAATCATATGACCTTCCTACCTCTCTATTAAACCAGTACTGATATTCTTGCTAATGACGTTTGTTTTGTTTAATGATGAAGTTGGTATTTTTCATCAGATCCATTCCAACTGCTGACGTAAATTTCATATTTTCATGTCAGGATGAATCATGTTCGCGTTGACAGCAGTGTCCAAGCGCGTGGGTTGTTTGAAAGTGTATAATACGCTTACTGAAGTAAAATTAATTATTTTATGTTATATTAATGTTCATTATTATAATTGATTGAAAAACTGATATGGGTAGAAAATGTACAAGTTAAAACATTATCGATCTTTTGCACATGTATTAGACATACAACATATATGTTTACGGAATATTATATATTGATGTATACTTGTGGTGGATTTCATTTCAAACTGAGCGAATGATGGTCAGCGACTAAAGGGCGACATCGCCGGTTTAAAACTGATCTATTTAACTGGACTATCAACACAAACCACTGACACGGGTAGATGGAAGTCGTAGATGCATCACGTCTAATATGCAAAATGGCTTTTATGAACAGTCTCTGGGACACATCGGTTTGCGACGAGTTCATATATTCAAAAATGACACTATAAACATCTTTATATTCTACGAATAGTTAACTAAACTATACTTCCAGTTTCATAACCAATACGGTACATGAAACTTACTTGTTCGATTATACTGACTGGTTAACCCAGTGCATGGTTAGATCATCCGCTTTGCAGCTGGGAGGCCATGGTTCGGTTCCCGGCCGAGTCATACCCGGAAAGATTTTACAAATGGAACCTGTTATGTTAGCATATTTAGTTAACGTATAGTTTCTAAGTATCTTAATACTTGATATTTTTAGTATTTAGGTAAAGTATGGTTCCGTATATTCTAACAATATTGTATTGACCTTGTGGTCAATGTATACGGTACTGTATATATTAAAGATGCATGCTTTGTATATATTGAGAAACTGAAATAAAATAAAAATAGAACCTGTTGCCTTCTCGCGGTTGGTGATGCGCCTGTGTTGGCTGTCTTGTCAGCATAGTCCCAGGGCTTGAGAACAATTTTCGGAATAAACCATTTTTTAAGGAATATTACCCGGCGACAATGAAAATTTAACTTTGGATATTGGCGCTCGATAAATGTAAATATAAGTAACTAATATAGACATAATTATTCTATACATTTTAATACTTTTGTTGGGAATTAATGCACATTTGCTAGCTGACAAGTCACTCAGAGTATGAATCCGTTTGTTGAACATGGCAGAGAAATCCGAGAAAACCAGATGTTTCGTCTCTTTGATAGAAGAACCTTCCCCTTGAACTTGGAATAAACGTGTTGATAACGTGGATAATCGTTAAAAACCTTTGGCATCCACGAAGGCTTTAATTGCAAACATACGTTGTTTTAATGTCAAATCTTCAGTAACAAGAGGGAAGATATGATCAGGCTGCAAAATTACATTTAAGTAAGTTTTTGAACGATCTGCTATTACTGATCTTTCGTCAATGGAGTGATCTAAACATACAAAGGTTTATTAGATTGTGTACTTAAGTACAGTAATTTGCCAACCTCGCCCAACCTTGTCAGCCTTCTGACTTTCTTAATACCTACATAAAAAAATAACTTGTCCATACTTTCAAGTCTACGCACTTGAATGGTCATCAGGTGTTCTCAATATCTAACCCGTTGTATCACGCATCCACTTCTGTCGTCGAGTAGAAGCGCTAAGCATTACCCAGCCGAGTGTTCAGATACTTTGAGGAAATAGCTTATTTCGTGTTTAGTGCGCATCGCTAGTGAATGGGTTATTTAATTGCCAGGCAAATCAATGTAGGTTTTAAATCATTTACGGTGTAATGTTGGTCATATCTCAATTGTGGATGCTGCTCTTAGAGCTAGTGATGGATGACATGTATATTCTTACAGGTCAGGGCGAATTGGCGATGTTTACTATTTCATTACGATATTGCACCAAGGCAAGTATTATCTCCTTAATCCAACATTCGAGTACATCAACACAGCTTCCGACAAGGGGTATTCTTAAAATAATGAGAGAATAAATGAATCTGTTCTCTAGACACCAATATAATTCTGCAAAATGCTTCTGCAATACAAAAGTCCCGGGCCTTAATGAACCCTGACTTGTTATAGTAACGACTATAATGCGGAAACTTTATAACATGCCGTCGATCAACATCTCCTCCACCACAAAGCTCTCCGATTACCTCAGGAAAATTAAGATTTAATAATATACGCTCATTTTGCAAATGTAGTTTATTAATGAACATAATCCGAAAACCCTATCAAGGAACTACGGTACACGGTTGTGTAAAATAATTTATTCATGTTATTTTTGTTTCTCTCAAATACACAGACAGCAATTAGGGTTCTTGAGTGGGACGAAGAGGAATGCTCTCAATGAATCTTAAAGGCGGAAATGACTGACAGTCACCCTACCCATGCTTAATGTTCCAGATAATATCTCTAATAAAATCAGAACAATTATGTAAACATGGTAAACATTCATGTTGAAAACGAGTTCCAAATCTAAACTCTAACTATAGTTCGTCAAGAATAGAAGCTAAAGAAGGTTGACATTTCTTCAAGATTATAAAATCTCCCACGAACATATCAGACATGTGAAATGCTGCAAGAGTTCTTGGTCATATAAAGTTATACATAGTAAATACGTCTTGTTAGTGTTTTTAGGAAATAAATATCAGGAAGCAGAGGTACTGATTGAGTAGACAATAACTGATATGATAGGTAATTAAATGACTGATTTATGTACCGTTTAGTCACGTGTTTGAATAAATAAAGACAAAACGGTTGTTTTTACTTGCCTTCAGGGTTGAGACTACACAGGATTCGCTATCTGATATGTTATAGAAAGTTATCATTAAATTAATTTTCTAATCTTCTCCGGGTCAGAGTATGTTGTTATCAGTGCAATAATGAAATGTATTATCATACCATACCTAATGATAACGATTTAATTGTATAAAAACTGTATCGTTCGCATGAATAATTCCGTAAATGTTTAGACGCGCGACTATGACCCGAAGAAATTGCTCGCGTCGGAAGGCTCCAACTAATTTGAAAACATATACTGAAATAACATTTACTGAAATAGAAATTTAAAATAGTTGGTAACATTTTAAACTCGGTACCCTGTGTGTGTCTTTGTGGTGAACTAGTTACCCTTTAACATTCCGCATAATAAATATATTCTATATCATAACATACAAGAGATAACAAATAAGATCGTAAAATGGCGTCAATAATATGTTATTTTATGACATGTTGGTCTTTTTCCGCAGGGAGATATAAAATTTCAGAATTCCATGCATTTTTCGCAATGATCATCATTATGATCACATTATCTTGCCTCAACGGTGGAAGTATAGTTGATCATTAAATGTTTCTGGTAAATGTACATACAAAGACGCGTTGGGATGTACCTAATTACGCCTCTGGGTCATATGGGTCATGTTTGTACGCATTCTAGTTTGAAGTAAGACAGTATATATATCTCACTTGTCCGGATTAAAATAAAGAGTGAAAGAAGACCCTGCTACACATTTTCATTATTTACTGGGTTAAATCGCCGTGCCCTACTAAAACAGCCAGGCTGAATTTTGTTCCTTACCGCATGGCCAAACATACACATTATGTAATACATGCTGGTATAATTTACACTAAAGGCCTACACCAACATCAGATTTACCACGCACAATATCATAGTTGCAACCGATTCACGGAAAGTACAACGGCAATCTGGTGCCGGTTGATTCCCCCAGGTGCTTCGTATAGCCTATAATAACAACTCCAGAACAGGATGGGTGATTGTCAATCCCATGATACACCCATGACGTGACTTTATGAGTCTACAACATAAGATGAATACGAGCGGAAGTACCTAGTTCGTTAATTGTAGTACACATATTGTAACCCCGACGCCTACCAACCAATTCATTCCTCATTCATCTTCACTTCTCAACCGAATCCCATTCCATGAGGACACAAGCCAAGATCACTGGCGGGACTTATGCCACGCAGCCATAACTGCGATGTATCCTGTGGGGGCATAGTTATCTAACTACATACAGGTATAGATTCATGCAGAACCAACGGACAAACTCTCAAGAATGAATGATCGTTTCTTAGTTGTACCTTTACACTTCAAAAGACCTTTGTTGCCCTGCATTACACCACCCAGCACGGATTTCGTGACTTATTTACAAAGCATGTTAGTTTATTTTACACACTTACCCCTAGGAATGCAACGTTTCTTGTGAAACGACTGTATCTGACACCAGTTTTAATCTGGCCACAATCGGTGTATCCATTACAGCTTTCCTTAATTGGGTACTTGAATGGAAACATTCTGCAATCACGCAATTGTAACACATACCATGATTGACACAATTTCCTGATCATTAAACAACACTTGAGTGTTCAGGGAGGCGGGGTCGTACCAAATGAAGTCCTCTCTACCTTAGAGAATGTCATCACGTTATGTTTCACCTACCTGTTGTGATTGATGATTTATTTATAATAAAAGACACTTTCTGAAAGCATATAATTCATAAGAAAGTTTTGCAATTGACACCGTTGTATTAGTGTCGTCTAGAAAAAAGTTTGTTACAAAGTTGTACCTCTCCACCTTGTGAAATATTATGTTACTATACTCCCCGTAGAGTCTACATGACTTTCTGGTTAGCACTAAATACACACCGTTTAAAGGAACACATTTTTGGGGTATTCGAAACTTATATTTTATAGACGTATTGCCTCATGGGAGTTGAACCAGTTTGCAAATGGTGATGACATAATCAATTTCTATTATCCTTTGGTGGTAATACATTCTAGTTTATCACCCGTAGTTCATTTCCTTATATGTTTTGACTTCCTTTGAGATCCACGAGGACACGAGTGCAAACAGCAACTGTCTCAGTTTGGGTTTCATCACTTCAGATTATATTTCTTTAAAAGCTTCATTAAAAAGGAGAACATGAGTTGCGATTGCTCCCAAAGGTAGCAAACGTTCAAGGGAGTATTTTATAGCTCGTTCTAGTCAGTCAATCTGTCTGTCTAATTTTGGTGACTACTGTATAGTAAGGGCATATTTACATCGAGCGGGAGGACCTTAATCAAAGTGGGGTCAGCAATCTTTCTCTCTGGTAGAATTTCAAAGTTGCTTGTGCTTGCCTATGTCGCATAGAAACTTAGTATTCCAACGCTAAACGTATACTTAAACTTCCAGCTTACGCAAGATACTCTTTCGATTTGTCAAACACTAATCAAACAATTGCGTGGATTAACAAACTGGAATATACGCTTAAATTAAGCGAATAACTAAAATACACTATACGCATGTATCGATGGAACAAAATACGGCAAAAGAAGGTCCAACCGGTACGTCTGGTGACATGTACCATTCACAGTATGATATAGTCATTGAGAAGTTACACATATTTAAGAGAAGTACCTTCCAGATAACCGTGTGACACAAGGTTTTTCAGCATTTCCCTGAGGAACAGGTTGATGTTCTTGCTTTCAATGTAAATGTGTTTTTAACAATCATATATTGTAACACCTGTCGTTGTTAACCAGCGCATTGGGAAACTTCTTTGACTTCAGATGAGTCGAATTAAGACTGTTGTTTGTATGTAATTTTCATTAGGCTGTTTTCCTGTTGCTCGGTAACACAACATTGACTCTCCCATGACATGGCACTGTCAAACTATAATGCATTAGTTGAGTTATAGTTGAGCGTGCAACAAATAAACTTAGAAGATGACTTTGGTATGTCGAAGAGATGAATTTGAAGAGTATTGTTAGGCTATATGGTACGGTATCATGAACCCAACTCGAGTAGAATGCGTTCTTAATACGATAGAGTTAACTAGGTTCATGATGTGAATTATCCTGCAGTTTCAGTCATTAATAAGTCAGGTGTAAACTTTGTCTTTCGTATCTTGCAGTTAGAAAGTAAATCTATAAAGTGTTAGAGTCAAAGGGTAACTTCGTGCAACTATGGGCAGGGGTGATGTGGGGGATGACGAGGGCAGAGTTGAAACAGGTGCATGTTATGCTGTGCTTTCTTTGTCTTTTTAATTTGTAAGTTAGTAATAAAAGTAAACATCTAAGTCCTATAATTCCGATGCATATGGGATTAGGGCTAAACAGTTACATTTTACACCTATTGGCGGTATAGTTGCAGAGAACATGTAGTTTCCGTTGATTTTCATGTGCTATAGAATAAACCATATTCATTGGTCGTGTCTGGAATACATGTCAATTTGGCAAGAGACTTTGTATTTTCGCTCTCTCAATCAGTATCGATCATGATGCCATCTTTGTAAGTATCATGTGTCAATAAAAATATCAAGTCACGCCTTTCTCACTCTTGCTTCTGCCTACACATTGATGTCAGGAATGTAAAGGTTGAAACCTCTCGTCGGCTTTCACTCTTGTGAAAATGTTTGCTTTTAAGCTGTCGTGTGTCATATCTATACTTTGTGAATAACATTTTCGACATAGTAATGATATTAATAGCGCATGGAGCTGGTAGGCAATCACAAACCCAGTTTCAAACATCACTATAAACTAGTTCATGATGTGTGTTCATGTTGTGAAGTTATGCATATAATTACAACTTTATAAATTTAGGTTACAATGTTTTGGTATGATAGTGCCGTCGTTATTACTTTGAATGGTTACTTAACAATAGTGAACAGATGGTACGAGTACTGGACTGTAGAAGTTCGTGACGACAGTACTGTATCATGGTTAATTCATTGATGACCCTGAATGGAACAAGTGAAAGAAATAGCTCAGTTATGAGAAGCAGAATGCACACACGTCTTCACAGTTGTACGGAGACTTTCAGCCACAGCTAGGAGGAATGCTGATGTTCGTGATCAATGAAAGGTTGATACGATAAATGATTTGGCAACAACCAAGAGTATACAATCCCCGAGGAGCCCATCGGTACTATACCTCTTTCCCAATGTATGTGAATATAGATAGTGTCTATACATTAATGTGTCGAGTTACTACGTTATAAGATCATAGAGTTACAATATGTTGTTACGCATATGTAGACAAAAGACTTAACTATCGTATATGTGACATGTTGATGGATATGGTGACGATAAATCAACATTATGTATTAGAAGTATCGATAGAATGGCATACAAAGCGAATCATGAAAATAAGTAAAGAAAACTTGGGAGTTTGCTATTCGTACCGTATATCCTGAAGTTGCTAAATCTTTTTTAGTATTTGTGTTTATATCTCGTCATATTAAACACGACGGTCTTATTTTTAAGGAATGAAATTACCACCAACTCTGTAGAATACCTTAAAGCGAATGTAGTGTGTTTCAAGATAAAGTTAACATGAGCATTTATTCTTCTAATCCAAAACATACAAAAGTGCAAAAGTGATGCTTTAACGAAGGTCCTTACAATATTTCAAATTGCGCCATCTCAACTTTTCATTCCGTTACTTCACTAGTATTATTTTGCACATCCAATTGATAACAACGGCTCGTTCAGTCTTGAAGAACGTGACATGTTATGATACCAGATTTATCATAATATCGTTATATAATCTTGAAGTGTTTATATAAAACATTCACAATTTCGAACGTATGACATTTATTGAGTGTATTTAAAGTTTAGAAAAATAGTATAAATCAATATATACGTTGGTAACCTTAATCCACGTAAAAGCAGCTTGGTTAAACTACTGTACTTGCAATTATATCTGTATGACCTAAATCATCGTTAATCCAGGATGAAATAACGGATACGGAATTGATAAGTTGCAGCACATGTTAAAGTGTATTCAGGGTCGTGTCTCACTGCCACCTTTGTGATAATATAGACATGGAATATATAGCAGTAAAGCTCTATACAAGTTTAGGGATACATATGATTTTTTTTTTAAACATTATTGTCGAACATTTGTAACCACGATGTTTGCAAAATCACGAATGAGATCTTACAGTCCATTAAATTAAGGCTACCGAAACCTGCCGAAATATGCCAAAACTTAAATATGTTACATACGAATACAAAATGTTACTGTCATTTGAAGTGCCATAATCATGATTTCAAACTCAGGTCGCCGACGAAGAAAAGGACATACAAATCATTAATTTAAACCAGAGTTTCCCATCAAAAGTTGCCAGATACCCCGATTCTTAGACCATCCCACCCAGCTGACCGGTGAGGGGTCTAAGGAGATGGGTGAATTTTTGGCAAAATGGTGCTATCATTTGCATCCGTTTTAAGTATATTTATGGACTATAATTGTTCATGTTATTGTTAGTTTTAAGTTGGCTTTATCACTGAAGGAAGCTTTAAATTCATGTTATTTGTTAATAGGTTAATAATCTTCACTAGGACAGGATATTTCATACGTTTCAAAAGTGAGATAATCATTAAGACAGGCGACATAAGACCCCAAATAATTTAAGCGAACCCTGAAAAGGGAATCGATGATTTAGACCATACTTTCGCGCACCCATAACGAAACACCTGAATGTACTATAACTAATATACTTTTTTATTATGGCATTTAAACGAGTCGAAAATTATAATGTAATGTCGGAAATATCTCTGTCTGTCTTAAATATATAAATAATACAAATAACTTCGATTCCGCCTATCAAAGGAGTATAAAAATAACAAAGACGTGCCTGCAGTTCTTGCAGTCAGTTAAGATATGACAAGATAATAAACCTCGCCATACTAATAAATGATTCCACGATTCTTAATAATGATTTAAGAACTGGTATTACATATTGAGACAACATAGGGCATAATGCCATGGTATAACATTCCAACACCGCCAAGGTACTTCAAAACAAAAGTTTTTACAAATTATTTGATATTTTTGTTTGGTTGACATTCAAACATAACACTAAGAATAGACACTTAAATCTTTTTTAGTATTTGTTTTTATATCTTGTCATATTAAAGACGAAGGTCTTATTTTGGGGAAATTAAATTACCACCAACCCTGTAGGCTACCTTAAAGCGAGTGTATGTTGTGTTTTTCCAACTCAAGGAAAAGTAAAGCTAACAATTTCTTCTGATCCATAATAGTTACCTGCATAACATTTTTACGTCTTGAAGTTTATGCTTTTGTGGAATGTCATATGATACGGTACAACCTCAATTCCATCATTTAATTCGGCTATTTGACTTTGTAAATAAATGCACAAGTTTAAAAGGATAGTCCAGAGGAAATTCAAATTTCTGTAACCCCAATATAAATGGATTTGTACCAGCAAGCGCCGGTGCACTATAATATATATAGAACAATACATAGCCTATAAACTCTTGGGATAACATTCACGAAAAGAACTTAACACTGTCTATATTCCAAAACATCTCAAAATGTGGGTACCGAACACTTGTTAAAACGTACAAGAAATACGGTTAACCTGAATACTCAACCCTCCTTTGACCGACTCCAACGTTTCAGTCGATATGGGAGAAGGCGCACACACGTCTTTACAGGTTCACGCGCGCTCGAAACTGAATGTAGCTGCTCGTTTTTCGAGCAGCCGACAGGGAATTCTACGGATGCCTCGTCGTGCCATGACTTTCTAATTTCCGGTCGACCGTTGATCCAGGTTTGTGCTTGATACATGAAGGTTTAACGAAAAAAACATTTTATAAACATTTAGAATCATTACTAAACATGAACGGTTCATACTCCTAAATATACAAGGGAATCAAATTAACAAATTAACAATTTTTGGGGGACGCTTTTTAACTTTTCAATACTTTTCAACACATATAAGCCACCCTAGTGACCATCCAACATTCACCTATCGTATAGCTGGTCACAGCATATTTCTTTAGAAACTAAGCCTCGTCAAAATTTTGTTACTTTGTACTTTTGATTTTTTACCGGATCAGCTTGCCTGACCCAGGAGCGACGCCTCCAAACACCAAATTTCACGCTACGCCACAGCTCGCGTGTCCATGTTTTGCCACACGTGCTCCTTCAAGATAATAAATAATAATATTTAAAATAATAATAACAATGCTTTCTGTGAATGCATTCAAGACAGAGCCCTTGAGTGATATTTGCAATTGATTTGTTTCCCTTTGTCAGAGAGAGTTGTTGTCAAAGATTTCTGTGGTAATATAATCTCAGCATGGACTTTTCTAATTGGGTCATGATAACAGAACTGAATAGGTGCAGGAAATAGTCACGAAAAGAGGTGAAATCATTAGCCGAAGTAAATCGTCGGTACTCCTACAAAAACATTGTGAATCTATATTTAATGCATGGATTTCTGATGACAGTTATACTTTATGTTTATCCTTATCTACTACCCAGTTGCTGTATTTATTTATGTTTCGAATTGTGGGCATTGCTGAGTCACTGATATGAGAAAATCGTATTGACATCATAACCCTTCCTTCGAAAAATTAATTTAAAAAAAGACAACAATAGGGTTATTTGAGTAACCATACCAGAACATTTATGGCCTGCCGTATCAGACAAATAGTCCGGGAAGACGTGTGTTTATGCTCGCGGCGGCTGGCAAAACGAAAAGCATGCAGATCGCACGCTTTTATTCAATCGTGCCAACTGTGACAGCGCCATCAGCAGAACTTTAGAGGGTGTGGATGTTACAATATGGGGGAGACAAACCAAGGAATCATGTCCACAGGCAACAGGCAATAATTGTTTTCAGGTATTTTCTTATTAGCCCCCCCCCCCCTCAAACGTCCTATTTGTAGTTACCCAAACCGTTACTGATTTCTCGTGGCAAGTGAACCTCCAAAAACCCACAAAGGGGGCGGAAAGAAAGCGAGGAGGGGAAAAAGCGCCAGGGGGCGGGAAAACACCAGAAAAGGAACTGGCTAGTCGCAAGAGGATTCGGCCACGTGAATGGACATATAAGCTAGGTATAGGAGCCTAACGTGCTACGTAAGGTGAAGGCTATATCGATACATACGTTAATCATATGGTGTTAGAAAGGACTCGAAAAACCAAAGAGAGATCCCTACTTACTACTTAGCGTTTGGTTTCAAATGAACAAAACGGCTATAAGAAAAGATTCTTGAGGTACCGTACCTATACACTATAAAATATGGTTTTGACACGAAAAACTGGAAATCTGACAGGAGAAAAGACACAATGTGATGCAACAGTATCACAAAGTAAGACGAAGAGGGCGCTAATCACTTACACGTAAATTCTGTGGAAAGGTACGGTGGCATTTGGGGGCCATAAGACTAAACAGGACAGATTAGATTATACGGTACCTCATGGAGGGATGTACAATACTGTACCTCATAGATGACTGCTGCCTCATGGGGAGGTGTACCTCAAAGGTTTGTGAAGCACCTCTTAGGGGACTGTATCAAGACCGAGTACCGAGAACTATAGAGTACCGATGATACACATCACGAGTACAGAGTAGGCCTATCTCATTAAATCTCACTAAATGCACTTAAATGTTGCATTGGTATAACTTTTTCAATAATGTGTTGAATTATGATATATCAAATGTTAGATGTTCCTTTGTAAATATGGTAATTTAGTAAGTCGCATGACCACTGATCCTGGGAGAAAATGTCCCACGCCATAATTTGAGCGTTAGGGGTGTCCCAAATACGCCCCATAACACAAAATATCTTTCTCCTGGTTTACATTCTTGTTGAAAGTAAATTGTAAATCATTTAAAGAGACTTTAACTCATAGATATTATTTCAAGCATACACACACAAGTGAGTCCATAAAAAACTATATATAGTAACCATCCAGCGCAGGCTTCAATCTGAACTTCTGAATTCAGGGGCCAATTCTCCTTAAACCCAGTTGCTACAGAACACTTGTTAAGACATTGCTTCTGTTGTATCTCTCTTTGACCATAGAGCATAAACCATTTTTAGAAACTTAAAGTAGTATAGAAACAATATCATCACAGTTCTCATCACCATATGTACCAAATATATTATCAGTCCAGACCGATTTTATTAAGATACCATGTCTATAAGATCTAGGTCACGCACAAAAGCTATAGATATACTTGGAAAGTTGGTATCATTCACCATGTTTTAAATGTATGCCCATTATGGTTTTATCAAGTTATAGAACATTGACAAAAAATGATAAATGAACAAAATATGACGCTTTTCGACAAAACTTCAACTCTATCATGCTAAAAATAATATAAAAAGTAATGAGAGCATTATTTGAATGTTGACAGACTTTTCACCCGAACGATCACAATAACTCACATGCCTTTATAAGACATGCAAGTTAATCACTCAGTGATCTATGGGGCCTGGTTTCTGCGTCTTAAAACATTGTCGGCTTTAGTCACGTTCAGAAAAAGATCATGACAGTACAGATGTGTTTAAAATGCATGATACTTTGTTTATCGCACTATTGTCACTCTACATTTGAGTATTTTATGTTTAATAAGTTAAATATGTTTTTTGAAGTTGGGGTCAACATAATTCCTAGGGTATCATTAGCTAGGTACCGCTGATTCATACCTCGTGGGGTATGGATACCATAAAAGGGATTCGACAACGCCCGACGGGACTTATGCGTAGGTTTCGATGCCACTTTTTATGAACCACTTACTTTTAGAGACTTAAAGGGAAACCAGACTAATTTCTAAACGGAAGCGGAAATTTCATCCTCCGGTATTAATATGGCGCAGTTGTGTTCAAGAAGTAGGGACTGCATTCTTAGGGGTTGAAGGCAATTTGGGAGCATGAAATGTAGGGACCAATTTCTAGAAGAAGTCTTAGCTTTTCGCACGTTCTCTCGTTTTACTGATAAAAAGTTCCGATTATTAAATAAATATTTCAGGAATTTTAATTTTGGCAATTTTCAGAGGGGAGGGATTAAAAACAATGACAGGGAGGAAGAGCATTAGATGAGTAATTTAACTCCGTGTTTTTTTTCCATGAATCAAAAACTCTCCAGGTTGATGGGCAGATGGCCATAAATTGTTGTACCACATACTGTAGCTGCACTTTGTAAAGCTGTTACTGCATGGAAAGGTAACATGGTGATTTTTTACCAGATCTAAGGAATTCAGGTCTTGTAATTGCTTTGCACTTGGTGTATTTCACTAGATCTGGAGAATTCAGGACTTGCTACCCCTTTCAAGTTTTTGTAATTCCATTGACCATGTGATATTAATCACTGTAATATCCTGTTGGCCTGCTCAAAATTCCAGGGAACTACTTTCAGTTTCTGCTCTCCTCCATCGACTGAAACAATTGAGTTGGTAAAGGGGGGGGGGAGGTAGATAAAGATGGATGGTGCTGCAGTAGGATATGCATTTACAAGTTTCCCACAGCATCAGCTGAAATCTCACAAAGAAAACTTCTAGTGAATAAATTTTCATATAGAGTCACCCTGACAATTCTCTGCAGAGTAGGAAAACCATACCCCCCCCCCCCCCCCCCTTCATATGATT
Organism: Molpadia intermedia; assembly: GCA_027574765.1. Lineage (NCBI taxonomy): Eukaryota > Metazoa > Echinodermata > Holothuroidea > Molpadida > Molpadiidae > Molpadia > Molpadia intermedia. The sequence goes on from JAODAF010644006.1 coordinate 18,352, forward strand.
AGAACACCATACTGCCAAACCACAGAATACAAAGGAAAATATAGTACAATAAATCCTGAACTACAACATAAAATACCTCAATTCAGGAAGAGAAACTTGGCATTGAATCCAGTTGTTCCATTTTCCAACTTACATCATCTGGTTTTAACAGGAATCAACTGGTTTTAACTGGAATCAACGGGTTTTACTGGATTCAAATGGATTTGATCAGTTAAGAAGGGGAAATGCTAACTGCTTCCATGCTGGAATAAACTGGTATTTGCTGGAAAGTGTTCTACATACTGAAACTAGTTGAGACCAGTTGAAAAATTTCAAAGTGGAATTTTCTCCTGGCGTCTCTTCTTAAATTCAAGAGATGTCGATCTTCCTTTTACTTAAATTTCCTCAAGTCTAAAATCATGCCCTCTATGGTAAACAGGGCATGAAATTAAATTGTTTTTTCCCAATGAAAGTGGCTAATAAATTTTACCTCCAAAATTTTGGTTGTCTCAGATGAAGAAACACCTGCCTAACATACAGACGACTACCTGACAGAATTAATCAACGGGAGATTTGCCAGGGTTGTTCATGTCACAGAATAAGAATCATTAGAATTCACTTTGTTGAATGAATCAGTCAGATGTCATTTTTCCTTAGACGTAAATCCCCTGATGCAATCGGTTCATTTTTTGAAGAAATAGATCGTGCTATACAGCAATATTTTTTTATTTATATAAACATTCAAGAAAGAAAGTTATATCGCTGTTAAAATGGAGGGTGAGATGTACAACAAAAACAATAGAGCACATCTACACATCATGTGACATGCACCTGACAAACTGATCCATCAAGGTGTTATTGAGATGTTTACATGTTTACAATCTGTTTGTATGAAAACATATTAGCCCCACCCCTCATGCATATTAATGAGATAAAAAATAAATAAATAAAAAAAAAGCCTGAAGTTGTTGTCTCACCAATGCTTTCAATGGCGATATCAAAGTCATCGGTCCATTTAGGAATAGTGAGGTAGAAGGCATCATATAACACTTCTAACAGGTATCTCTGAAAAAGAAATTTTAAAACATAATTTGTTAGTCCCTGAAGATTCACCCAACTGTTAAAACAATGTATTGCTGTCCTTCCGGGGTACAGTGGGATAATAGGCAATGAATCATCTGATAATTAGCTGGTAAAGGAAGTTATTTCATGACATTTACGAGACCATCTACGTAGGAAGCCCCAATGGGCTGTAAATTACAAGTTCACATCAGAGGGCCATCCATTAATGGTTTTCATGTGATATTTGGATGTCTTGAATATATTTAAGAATGCTCGCAGGAGAATATCGTAGATTCATGACGCATATATGTAGTGAAAGTGAGAATACAATTCTTCCATCACAAATTAGCTCCTTATTTCCCTTCAGTTTCTTAGCCTGTGGGAGGCTTTGTATAATATTGCTAGTATACCGTTTTTAGATGTGAGCATCACTTATTCCAACTTACTGTAGGTTGAAGTGTGGCTAATGAGATTAGGTCATCACTAATTGGTAATTGTTACCGACAACAAAGTTGGTCACATGTGAATCGCACTCTCTCTTGACCTACTTTCACTGAGAAATCAATAAGGTCAATAATAGCAAACAATACAGGTCTTGCTCTATAAAGTTTTACTTACATTTACTTATCCTTATGTTTCTAGGAAGAGACGTAAACATGATAAACATATTTAAGATGTAAACTACTCTTACCCGATTATCTTCATGAGGAACACAGAGTATCTGCATTAGGGATTGTAAGCCACTGGACTCAGCACTGCATAACCTTATCATGCCTGTAATAAAATAAAGAAAAGTACATGTATACAATTAATAGGTAAACTTGTAAGACTGTATATAGGTCAACCAGGCACCTGATGTCTCTCTTTGCTAATGAAAGCCATTTATTCTGTTTAAATACAGAAACCCTTGTCAAATAAGGATACATTAAATTTGATTGATCACATTAATGTCAATAAGAATACATTGATTCTAGCTTACAGTACTGTGAACGTACAATACCCTGTCGACGATTTTCTACGATCGTTGAAATTAGTACAAATTCGTAGAAAATC
>JAODAF010644007.1:0-12972 GCA_027574765.1 Molpadia intermedia
TCTTGGTATGTAAACTGAACGATGAATGTAACTGTTCCTTTGGATGGTTAAAATACTGGAGGATAAATGCTGATTCCAATTATAATAATACGGAGCATAAAGCTATACGTCTCTAGGCTACGGGAGATAACTCCCCGATTAAGGAATAACAATATAAATTTTCCGCACGTGCGCAAGCCTGATTGGTCCAATCCTTCAGCTGACCTTTTACCCAACTCTTGATTGGTCAGTGCCCAGACATGCAAATGAGCACAAGAACAGTTTGAACCAGTTTTGCATCTGAATAACACACAAACCGCACACGCATCAATAGCACGTAAAACATATAGCCTGTTACATCACAGAGCAAACCACAAATATGCAAGTCATGCGTGACATCATAATAATAACAATGTAAGTAAACAATATATCAACACAAGCTAGAATATGCCTCACACTAGTGTTATATTTTCAGGGTGTTGCTGGCTTCCTCTCCATCCAGGTCATATAGTAGGTATATAGCTTCAATTCTTACATTGTTTATCGAAATTTTGGAGTCTTACTCTCATGAGTACAATTTTATATGCAGCCTGCTTGTAAGCATTGTATCTGACTCACTGATTGTGATAGTCTGCCTACTGATGTAACATTCTATGCGGTGTAACATTCATCTACTATAAAGCAGGTGTATCTGACCCACTGATTGTAATAGTCTGCCTGCTGGTGTAACATTCTATGCAGTGTAACATTCACCTACTAAGCAGTGTATCTGACCCACTGATTGTAATAGTCTGCCTGCCGGTGTAACATTCTATGTGGTGTAATATTCACCTACTATTAAGCAGTGTATCTGACCCACTGATTGTAATAGTCTGCCTACTGGTGTAACATTCTATACAGTGTAACATTCACCTACTAAGTAGTGTATCTGACCCACTGATTGTAATAGTCTGCCTGCTGGTGTAACATTCTATACAGTGTAACATTCACCTACTAAGCAGTGTATCTGACCCACTGATTGTGATAGTCTGCCTGCTGGTGTAACATTCTATATGGTGTAACATTCACCTACTAAGCAGTGTATCTGACCAACTGATTGTGATAGTCTGTAACATTCACCTACTAAAACAAGCCATCCATTGTTGATGATGTCATCCTTATCTACAATCACATTTTCTAACATTAATTTAGCCTGTCAGAAAGCTCTCCTGCCTACTTTCGAGTGGCACTCACTGATCAGAAATGTTGACTGCATCTTTCTGGTTTTACTCCGTGGAGATATCTGTCCTTGCTTCTCAAAGCTTGTGTTACTCCATGGGAATACCCTTCACAGGTCAGAGTGTCCTAGGGCTTGTTACTCCATGGGGATACCTTCACAGGTCAGAGTGTGTCCCTAGGACTTGTTTCTTGGATATTGATTCTGACTAATCCTCTTTGGTAAGACTTTTTTTATGGAATGGAACATCTGTGGTAATAGTTCTATAACTGGAATTACTTCCATAGTAGTTACAACTCTTCAATGAACCTCATTATTAAAAGAACTATCCCTCCGAGGGTGAAAACAATGTCATCACAAGAGGAGAAAAGAAATTAGTCTAAGAACAATTAATCCTGTGTAAAGAGACTTAACTATTTCACTATTAGTTTGACAGTAAAGCAATCACATATTTCTACTGACATTTGTGTGCATTTATGTTTATATGAGAAAGATAAACCTCAAACTATGTTGGTACCCAAAAAATTGTAAATTTGCACTTTTTTGTTAACCTTGTGTGATTAATGTTATACTTGACAGGTAGATGCTCCATGATGAGTAGAAGACCCCTATTGTTCTGTGCACATCTCATGTATTTTAATGAGTGGGTAGGGCTTCCGCATAATATTCTTAAAACGTCAATAACTTTGCAACTGAATGATAGATTCTGAGGATTTTATTCTAACCAATCGTCTTTGATTAGCCTGATGTTAAGTATGGAATGTAACTTTGGTGGTAATATTTCCAAAACTGGAATTATAAGTTAGCAACCATATGCCTGAATATGTTCATACTTGGTATGGTGGTGTTAGTTAAGGATAGCTATGTTAACAAATTCAGTCTCATTAATATTCATGATAGGGTGGGGCTTAATAGTTTATCACAGTGAATCAACAAGGACATGTTGGTTCAATGGCGTACATATAATTCAGTGTCAATATAATGCTATTATGAAGCTCATTTGTCTCCAAAGTTGATATTCTAGTTAAGAGCAAATCACACCTACACGTAGGCAACCCAATGTAAGATTGGTATGCTGGTATAAGTGATTGATCTGTGACTATATAAAAATGTGCAGCGAAACCATTTAAATTTTTAATCTGCTTTATATTTTATTTAGTTAGCTAAGCATGTCATACATAACAGCTTGGTACATAAATGTGTGCAAAAAATTCTTTCTGGCAATCTGCCAAGGCTTTGTCACCTGCATTTCACTTTGGGTTCCATCTTGGAAAATCATCTTTCAGTCGAGCGGGTAGGGAGATCTTGCTTGGCTGATCTATATCCTAGACGGCTGCTCAGCTTTCTATATCCCTCCAGTAGATGAGTGTTCCAGGCACAGCTTATTCCTATCCAGGAACTTTGTAGCATTTGAATTGAACTGCTTGAAATCACTAGTGCATAACAGAAGGCAATTTCAAGAACTAAACACAAAACGTTTCTCCTCCACTTCATTGACTTCTGTACATTTACCCCATACCATACCATTTGGTCAACTCCACAGAGATATACTGTGTCTACAGCTGGAGCGCTTTTTGCTTTGATACAGATGTAGATCAAAATGTTATCTTTGTGATGATAGGGCCCCCCTTTTCATTTTTGCCTTGGATATAGCATTTGGTACCTTCTTTGTATTTAAACAAAGAATACCACATGTGCCCCCATATCTTTACCATATAATTTGCTAATAATGCCGGGGATGAGAAGTAGTAGTCTATATAGATGTGATGTCCTTTCTGGATTACATGGTCAGTTTTGTCACAACATGATCAGTGTCATTACCTGTACACATTCCAATGATGGACATTTCCAGCATCTGCCTCTGCTAAACTTCTTATATCCCAACTTTTGTGGCTTATTGGGATGGTATTAGCCTAGCATCCTGCTTGCCCCTTGAAGCTGACAATAGTTTAAAGCTTATTTTTGTCAAATTCAGAATTTTCCGAAACTTATATCAACGATCATATCCGGGACAATCTCTTCCTGGCATGTTGGTTATGAGAGAGAGCTGGACTTAACCTTCTTTTGGTAGGCTTTCACTTTATAATTTGGCAAACGTACCTTTCCCATGTACAAAATAACACCAAGAAATGTTTTTATTTCAGACTGTTCCATCGCTTTGCCCTTGCACTGCAACATGTTTGTTTTGAAATTATAGGTCTGTATATTGATTAGTTTCTGACTGTTAGAACAGTTACTGTCATCTCTGGGATTGTTGATTCAGGATCATGAATACAAGGCCCAAAGTTCTCGTACAACCAAGCATCATAATTTGCTCATTCAAGTTCTTCATCATTGCTGGGTTCATTGTTATTTTCTTCTGTGTTTTGGTGACTTCAGTTTCTAGTATCCTGGTTCCTAGATTCATTAGTTTCACCACCATTATTTCCAGGCTTGTTGTCAGCACCACTGTTCCCTGATTCATTCCTGATATCTCTGTCACTAGTAGCACCTACCGCTATTCCTACCGTAGGCCTAGGCCTGATCCAGTAATAGCATTACTAGTATTAGTGCTAATAGCAATCTTATAACCATTAGCAGTGTCTGTTAACGGAATCTGAATAATCAATATCAGATTCAACTTGAAAGTCATCACTATCTCAATCAACTCTTATATATTTGTCCAGAGTGATCCTTTCTGAGATTAGGAGCCATTTTCAATTCAACTCTATAGGCCTAGTGTACATTGTATAACTCTCACAAAAATGTGTCTTCAACCCAGATACTGTACAACTGTTTTAGATACATTTAATTCAGTGTGGGTGTAATGAATAAATGTTTCCATGCCTGATGCACAGTCGACAGAGTGCATTATCTATAAACTCGGTGGAAGAAACCATTACAAGGTAAGTGACAACTAAGTTCCGAAAACCACAAATTTGTTAAAACAATGTAAGCAAGGTAGGATGCTGAAAGGAAGGAGTTTTGATGAAGGATTGAAGTAGCCATGGTCCCAAAAACATAAATATCCTGCTAATTCAAAGCAATTAGCAAGATGGTTTCTTAATTGGAAAAACCAATACACCTAAAAGTCAGAAGCTTAAATAAGTTGGAAAAAGAAGTCCTGATTTTGGCTACTCTGAATGCCAGCTGTGTTTATCTGTCAATTTGTTTCATTGGATATTCAAGAATTCATATTGAAGGAGAACGGTCCTCCCAAAATAATTTAAATTCTTCTTAACGGGATACTAACATTGGTGATGTTGCCTCCCCTACAGAAATATTAACTTGTGGGTGTGTTGTCAATCAAAAATACACTGTAGGTTGAAGTCAAAGCAGAAATTACTGGTAAATGTTACCACCTTATCAACAGATATGCTTAGCTTCTAGATCTGTCCAAAGGATGTCTTTACTACCAAAATAAACCAGTTGACAAGTATAGTACTTTAAAGGAGGATGTTCAGGTACAAAGTACATGTTAGTCAAAGCAGAAATTGTTGTCAAGGTTACCCTTCTTGACACTAGTCACTATATTTCTAGTCTACAGTTAATACTGCCAAAAACCAAATGTCTAGTGTTTCTCATAAACAGGTGTTCAGGTATAAAGTGTCTTTAGTCAAAGCAGAATTAAAATCACCAATGTAACCACCTCCTGTGAAATATCAACGTCTGGTTGTGTTGCCAATCCAAAACATGTTAATAATAGTGCCAAAGCAAAGTGACAGATGTTCAGATACAAAGTGTCTTTAGTTGAAGTAGAATCAATGTTACCTCCTCAAGAGAAATATCAACGTCTGGTTGTGTTGCCAATCCAAAACATGTTAATACTGTCAAAGCAAAGTGACAGATGTTCAGGTACAAAGTGTCTTTAGTTGAAGTAGAATCAATGTTACCTCCTCCAGAGAAATATCAACGTCTGGTTGTGTTGCCAATCCAAAACATATTAATAGTGCCAAAGCAATCCAAGTGACAGTTAGATGTTCAGGTACAATATCTGCTATTTGAAGCAGAAATATTTTTGTAAAACATTCACAAATGTTACTTGCCCATCCAAGTGATGCATTACAGTCCCAAGTGAATTACTAAAAGAATGCTCAGGTATGAAGTGCCTGTTAGCCAAAGCAGGAAAAGCCTGGTTACTAATGTTACCTCTCCCACTGATGGGACTTCTTGCTTGCCAGTCTGAATCCTGTAAATGCAGGGATATTCAGGTATAAACTGCTTGTTTAGTCAAGCTGAAAATATTGTCAACGTCTACAGGGTTTTCTACTTGTCAGAATCAACTTCAAACTTCAAAGTAGATTTGTAAATAGGATGTTATGGCATACAGTAAGTTCCTGGTCACTAATATTACATACAAAGACATAAAGTAATTGGTAGATTCTGGCATACATGCTTGCTAGTCCAAAGAAAGTTTTTGGTAAAACTAAGTCACTATTATTCCCTCCCTCCTTAGAAACGTGAAACTGCAGACTGTCAGTTTCGACACAACCTTGAAGTGTGAAAGCCAAAGCATACATGGATTTGGGTAATGAAATTTGCGACAGTGGTATATTTCCAGCTGGCGCCGGAGGCAATAGTGTCAAGCTACATTATAACTATAGCAAAACCGGGAGGGGGGAAGTCTGGAGAAACAACTTCTTCCACTGGGGGAATGGACATGGCCCCCAACTCATGTCAATAATAACTAATAATAGTGCAAAATGGTGCACCAAAGGGCTTCAATTCCCAATGTGTGTCCCTGCAGTCACAGCGAGCTTTGCTTGAATGGTCCCACAACTGAGCCCCCTCCCTCACTTTCAAAATTGTTATGCTGCCATTGACCTTACGGGGTGGGCCCAGTGGAAATCAGGTAATGGTATTTCAGACAACTGTATGCATGTACATGTTATGTTCATTGATTGTCTTGACCGTTGGACTCACTGGTGCTTGCAACATGTATTGCTCAGACTCCTGTTGCAGTGACGTGTAGCCATGTAGTACATAATACTGTGCATAGACTAGGATTACCAGTAGTGTTACTCTGTATTAACCACAAAGACGTATGTTGAACAGCTTTCTCTATATTATTGTGACTGGACGCCAATGCATGTGGGTGATAATTGCCGTTAGCTGGTTTACTGATTTTTCCAAGGGACCACAAGATTGCATGTGATAAGCTGTGGGCAGGGTGTGATGAGTATGAATGCTCATACACTGGATGTGTACATGAACAGTCTGGATTTGCCAGGAACTGCATGTTGCCATTGTAAAGATGTTTATATGCAAAGAATACTTGGATGTTCAGAATGAAAAAAATAAATGAAATTAAACATGTTACTTACTCCAGTGGTTCACAGAAAATACTAGTCACCACTCCCCAGAGATATAGAGACTTCTAGCTATGTTGTCTGTTCAAACTATGTTAAAGCAACTCATTACCATTGAGTGGATAATCAAGTTGGGAATGCAACCAACATTGTTTTTGGTTCCGATGCCAAAGGCAGCATCAGAACCTATGCAGTCAAATTGGCGTGGGTGTGTGTGCGTATGACACCTGAGCTTGTAAACACAATCTCTCAAGAAGGACAAGTTGGATTGATGTCATACTTGGTATATATGTCGGCCACAATTAGTACATGATCCTTATTGTGTTTGGTGCTCATGTAATAAATAAATTCAATCTGATTAATATTCATGAATGTGCAGGGCGAGAATGTTACCACAGTAAAAAGCTTGCAAACACTGTATCTAAAGATTGACATATTGTATTGATGTCATACTTGGGATATATGTCGGCCATAATTAGTACATGATCCCTATTGTTTTTGGTGTTGGTCTCATGAATATTAATGATATGGTGGACCTATTGTAAATTTCTTAAATATTAATAAGTTTGCAACCAAATGTCTGATTATCTTCATACATGGATGGTATGGTGATGTCAGTTGAGAGTTGGTACATGCTCATCTAATCAATAAATTCAACCTCATTAACATGCATGAATGGGTGGAGCAACAATATTTCAACAGTAAAAAGTTGTAAACATGGTATCTCAATACTTTGTATATGTCGGCCATAATGAGTACATGGTCCCAGTATTTGTTGCGCACATGTCATGAATGTGCACATGTTATGAATGAGTGGGTAGGCCTAACACAAATTTCTTAATGAACTTCACATAGCATGGGAACCACTACTGCACATTCTTGCATTCTGTTACCTGATGGTATTGATCGAAATGTAGCAGAGAGTTATTCTGCATGATTTAAAAAAGGGAAATTCTTAAAAAAAACATTGTGTAAAGTTGGTCTGGGCTCTCTTCAGAATCACCTTAGTACCTTACTGCACATCCTCAGCAATGCTATGCCATTCAGATCTTTGGTATATTTTGTTTGAATTAGATTCAAATAGATAAGCAGCTTTACTACTACCAAAACAAGCCTGTTAGCCAAAACAGACACATCCTGATAATACACTGATATTTTCTCCTCCGTAACTATTGATTTCTGGCTACGTTGCCTGTCCCAAAGAATAAGGCATATTGACAAGTAGATTTCTTATTTGGAAAAGTCAAATAATTAATTTGCCTCCTCAAGAACCTTTCTAGCTGATCTAGCGGATGTTAAGATCTTAACAGTATCTTTTGTTGGATAATAAACCAAACAGAAAAAGAAACTCTGTGGTTTCATTCTTTATTAACGAAACCTTGTCATTTAATGTCAATTACGTCTTTTGGATTACTTCTTTTTGTGAATTCAGGTTTGCACAAGACATGTTAGCCATTTTTCTTTGCTAAGCATGCCAATTTGAACAGAACATTCCTGCAACAGAAAGGAAATGATTTTGGTCTTTTTTTGACATTCAGTGTCCATGGAAATATCTTCTTACCGTCATTCTCTCTCCTTTAAGTGGTTTTGCTGTGGGTTCCCAAGAAACAGCACTAGTTACATACAATCATACTCCTAAACTACATCATTGGGAATCAAATTGAATTTTACTACAAGTAATTATTTGTCTTTGGAGATTTGAGAATGCTGTACAAATCTTGGTTTTCAATGCAAGTAAAGTACCTACAGGTGTATTTCCAGGAATCCTAGTTTGCACAAGACATGTAACTGTTTTTCTTAGCTATGCATGCCAACTTGAACAGAACATTCCTGCAACAGAAAGGAAATGATTTTGGACTTTCTTTGACATTTGGTGTCCACGGAAATATCTTCTTTAATACTGGCATCCATCTCTCCTTTAAGTGGTTTTGCTGTGGGTTCCCAAGAATCAGCACTGGTTACCCTGTGCTAGAACAATCATACTCCCAAACTACATCATTGGCAATGAAATGGAATTATACAGCTTGGCTTTATAGTGGCACTGACGCTGCATAGACTATGGGAACTCCTAGACCATACCACGAAAATCAGGCAAAGTAAAACTAAACCTAGCCCAAGCGGTGCCTAGTATTAGGCAAAAGCCTAACTACTCAAAGGGACCTAATCTAAAATGCAACGCCGTGATTGGAGCATTGTAACATGGGAAAACTTATAAAAAAAGAAAAAATATGTGTAGCTGATATGCTAAAGTATGGCACGGCATGTTCGATATAAGCGGTAATGAAACTGCAGCCTTACGTGACTTAGAATGCTACCTTAGGTATAAATTTCACTCTGTGGCCACAAACAGGTCGGTGGTGCAGAGGGAACAAATGCCAGTTTTCTAACCTGTGAATGTCACAGCTCACGCAAATATTGGTATTGCCCATGACGAACAAAACTATACAACTACAAGAGGAGTTGCAGTGACACAAATATTGTCTGTTACATAGCCAGCAGTATGGTGGTCATAATATATGCTGACATCAAGTAAATGCTTGCTCCTCTGTGTAAATCTGATTATATATGTTTATATACTCATCAAACTACACCGTCTTATTATACTTACAACATACCGTGATACCAGTCAAAGTAAAGTAGGAAACGATACCTTGTTCCTCCAAGGTGTATTTTTCAGTGACTGAATTAGAGAATAATAGCATACAATTCAAGGTTCTCTCGCCCATTCATGATCATCTCTTGATATTTTGAAAGCAATTCCGTTTGCATTTTGGGTCCTAGAGGTGAAATTGTGAACTGTTAGATCTCTGTCATTGTTCATATTTTGACAATAATAGTAATCATTTGATGGAACGCAGTTTCATGTGGTCTTTGAGTCGGTATATCGTGTTGAATGAATATGTTGGCAGTATGTGCATTGCCAACATTAACAGTGTTTCTGTCCTGTTAATCAGTACTCTCTTCATATATCATCACTGGTGTTCGCAGTTTCATATGTACTTAATATATAGTCCGGCTCCTTGGCCTACTGGTGAGGGTCCTACTAGAATCCATATTTCACCTTGGTACTCTTCTTTGACAGGCATGTGTCCTGGATTTGCTGTTCTAAGCTATTCTATATTTGGTCTTACAGCACTATTCAACCTATGTTAATATGTCATAATCAGAGAAAAATCACATACATCTGAGGTGAAATGGTCCATGCTTCTTATGCTCATATGAAAATCTTTGCTAGTAGACCTTTAAAATGAGCATTGCCTGTTTAGCCTACAATATGGTTCATGTAGGAGTGAGTAGCAGTTGCACTGAACATAATACTAACTCATTTGTTGTTTTTTTTAAATTGTGACATGCTTTATAATGTAGAACAATTAATCCAGATTTTTTTTTATTTTACTACCTTCTAAAAACAAGTCAATTTGAGAGCATTGATTGTTGTACTCTAGTGACAGTGATAGTGTGCGAACATGGTCCCCGTGAAGTGGTGGCAGGCTTTTCTCTGGTCTGTTCTGCCACGGAGGTCTGTAATAACTCATTCTCCCCTACAGATAGATGCTGATTCATGGCTTTACAACATGGAAAAGAAGAAATAAGTGACGATTCATTTAAATATATGAAGAATTTATTCTCTCCCATTGATCATCCTTATACACAAAACACCACATGTTAACTCTATGGAACCAGTACAGTCTATTTTATTATCTACATGTTTGTATAAAATGCCATATGCTAAGATACTTAAAACCATAGCAAGTTTTGTTGTCAAAAGAATATAGGCAACTGAATATGAATCTCATATTAGGCAATAATTTATTAACAAACTTAACTGAAGTTGGTGATCTGAGTCAAAGGCAGTCTACACAATTGAGTTTGCCCAAATATTATTTCTAAAGTCGTAAGCTATATGGGCAAAGACGACTTACTGGGTAGAACTTTAAAGGTAGGGGTGAGTTTAAGGGTTGGGGTGAGAAAACTCAGTTTACATACCCCTACACTTCCTTCCAGGGAGTTTGGGAGGGGTCTTCTCCTTCACTGGATCAGCCGTAAATCAGTTTAGGTATCATCAATATTGCATGCTGGTGTCTGTTAATCATTGAATCTATTAGAGACCTTTATAAACTTGGGCCCCGAGTGGGCATGAATGATTTCAATCAGGTCATACATGAGTTGCGGATATCGCTGCTCTCTCGTGTGGGCCCCCCCTATTGGGAAAACAGTAATTTAAAATGTTATTTTATGCAACTTTCTATCTTGTAAAAATACTGAATGATATAATTGTTATGTGAAAAGTTTTGATATGTAACAAGATAGATATTTGTAAGAGATGCTTTCTCCAACTTCAAGCATTATATCAAAACCAAACCTCCCAGGTTCATTGACACTACAATGTCTTGTTTTGGTCATGAAATTACCTTGGGTAAGGGTGTTTATCATTCTCAAGTATCATACAATGCATACATATGACTCAGTCCTTCATTGAAGTCCCCTTGTAAATTAAACATGAACAAACAGCTCCTTACTTTCTTGTCCGCTCTATGTATGATGAGTCACAGTGAACTCCTCTAATTGAGCTGCTCGAGCAATTTAAATGCCAGACGCTGCTTACAAATATCGACAAGTTGTTCAACATCCATTTTTGAGTGGCTTTGTTTACTTTTCTAAGTCAAGACTTTTAATAAGAGCCTAAATGTTTATTATAATCCAGAGCTTTTTCTCAAAGTGAATGGATGAAAAGTAATGAAATGCTGTACATGGATTAATATTAAGGCTGGGAAGCTTGTTCTTAACATTTGTTTTGAACAAATTAAACTCTGCCTCTGGTCCAATTCTACATTGGAGACAGGTATAGGTGTGGTGTGCACAGCAGATGGCTAAAATCTGACACAAAAAGACTGCAATGGATTGCAGTGACATCGTTATGCCAGGTTATACTATTCGCACCAAACTATGGGCATCATCTATGTGCAAGGCAGTACGATGGTGCAGAATTATTGTAATTCAAGTAATTAACTCCCAGTTGATGTTTGTTCATAATTTTGTGGTATCAAGTATTCTTGCTGACCCCTTGCTAAGCCCTTGGTGTAATCTACAGCTTAAAATACTAGACCGGTGGTATCCAGGTGAAGCAGTCATCTTTTATTGTAAGGGAAGTAAATGTCTTCCAATGCCTTGTCTAGATTAATGAGACGGCAGTTGGCTGACAAAGGAGGAACAGAGCAGGTAGTCTACTTGAATAGCTCTGCAGAAATCCATCTGTGATCCAGCATGCAAACTTTTCTCAGCCTATAATACTATAATTATTGGTTTTGAAAAAGTCAAAGCTGAATTCAGACTACCAGTCCATGTTGTAATGTTTGTGGCAAAGGCTTTCGTTTTCCTGTCCTGCTGTGGGTGATATGCAGGAAGCTTTTCCCCACCAAAAACATTTTGTGGATTTAAACTTTTAAACACAGCTTAAATGAAACGATCATTAGTAGTGGGATGGCATATGCAAATCAATCAACCAAAACTGATCTATTATTTAGTAATCCATTTTTGCTAGGGGCATGCATGTCCCATTCCTCATTCATTTAACATGAAGTATTTAAAATGTTATGAGAAAGTTTGGTATTCCTTAAAGTAAGAAGTAGTGCTGAGAGATGTTAACATCACTTTCAGACTCTGTCCATTTATTCTTATTGATTTTTAGAGCATGGTAACTTTAAGCTGAGATTTGTTATCCAATATTGGATCCAATATGGAGCATTGTTTTGTTGATTTTTCATTATTGTTTTGTTCAATATCTGCAAAAATACAAACAAAAACAAGATGTTATTTTTGTCGTTTTTGGTTCTGATGCCGAAGGCACAATCGGAACCTGTTTTCAACTTAGCATGTATGTGTATGTTTATGCCTGAGATTATCTAAATTATAATATTCATGAATAGGTTGGACTTTCTTAGTCCCTGGGAGAACTTGTGTTAACATATTGATTGGCCATAGTAAGCAGATGACCTCTAATTAGGTTTTGGTGCACATCTCATCAATATTAATGAGTAAATATCTTCATACAGATAGTTCACCCGGTTAGGGTTGACAGGCCCCTGATAAGCATACGAAATACATTGTCACTTAGAAAAATGTGTGTGTTAAGACGCTAGTAAGCGACAGATAACACATTTTCCCTTGTCCGAACTGGCTGCTTCATAACTATGTTGGATTAGCTTCATACTTTTGGCATGGTTGCATTAGATGAAGGCAGGCATGTGCTCACACCTAGTTCACCCGGTTAGGGTCGACAGGCCCCTGATAAGCGTACGGAAATACATTGTCACTTAGAGAAATGTGTCTGTCAGGACACTAGTAAGCGACAGATAATACATTTTCCCTTGTCCGAACCACCTGGTGCTCCATGTTATGAAAATGAATATTCATTAATTTTCTGGGGATGGGACATATAAAAACCACTTTGAAAAACACTTTTCAGGACTTTTAAATTTCATAACTTTT
>JAODAF010644118.1:0-12969 GCA_027574765.1 Molpadia intermedia
TTGCGCCCCTGGGCTAGGGCAATATTACAGGTGCCACATTTCTTTTTATAAACGCAGACTAAATAGTGTTACTGTATACTAGTATAGTGTGTCGCTGTATAAGTTCGAACGGGCCTGTAGTTCGAACACCCTTATAAGTACGTACGATTTCTCCATGACAACGTATTTGCAGAGCCAGTTTCACGAAAAAATTTAATAATTTTCCATCTAAAATGACTCGTGTTCATGTAAGTTTCACATTTTTTTACAAATAAATAGATGTTTTTGAAATATTTATATACTAAATGTAATTTACCTTCAGCTTAGCCACGATATGTTGCAAAATTTTAAAAAAAATTGATGGTAAAAACCACTCCGAAGTCAACAGAATGCTGATTTACGGTCGTCTGCGGCCTTAGGATAAAGGTCACAGTATGTTTTGACATAAGAAGGCGGAGCCTAAGCTTTTGTAAATTCCATCCACCTGTTAGCAGATTAAAGGGCTCCCATGTGTAACAGTTCTTTATAAATTATGAGCGATAGGAGAACAATATTGGTTTCTTTATTAATAGGCTAATATATCAATAAAGACAATAAATTTATAGGTATAGATATATAGTTATATAATAGGAATTTGATTCTCCATATAAAAAAGAAAGCACAGAACTTACTCTAGAATTAATTATCTTAATTTTGAACCGTTAAGTTTTTAATGATGGTCAAATTCTATCTTTTTTTGAATGATACAATAGTGTGATTTCACTGACTATACTCTTACTCAGAACAGATTAAATTTGTATACAAGCTTTTCTCACTTTTTGTCATTTTTTCAGAGCAAAAGATACCGTCTGTATCATTCAAAAAACATGACGAGGGCGATACAAATGGTAAATAAGAAAAGATGGGCAATAAGAAAATCGGCCAAACTTTGTGGTGTCCCACTAACCAGTCTTCATGATAAAATATCTGGAAGAAGCAGGATTGAAGGGGCTCAATATGGAGCACCACCTCTTCTACCAAGGGAGCAAGAGAGGTTACTTGTCGAACATGTTTCCTACTTAGCAGAAATTGGGTACCCTCCTAATAGGGCAGCTCTCTTAAGACTTGCTACAAATACGGCAATTTATTTGGGTAAAAAGAAAGCCACTCCCGCCTCCTTTCCAAAAGCTGGCTTGAGGGATTTTTGAGAAGATGGCCACAATTAAAATTAGGTAAGCCACAGAAACTCAGCATAAAAAGAGCCAAAGCAACATCAAAGGAAGTCGTGGATCACTATTTCAACGAACTAAAGTTGATAATGGATAAATATAACCTTAATGATAAACCCCATTTGATATTCAACATGGACGAAACATGTTTCCAAACTGATCATACACCCTTCAAGTGTATCGCCCCCAGAAAGTTCAGCCTGACGCTAAAAACAACCAAATTCAACACAGCTGCATACTGCTTCACATACGAAAAGCATATTCTCCAGCAACAGGCTTCACAGTGACACAAAAGGAAACTCATACACTGACAGTGCAAACCATACGTTTATTGCAAGCCCTAATATGATTGGTATTCTACTAGTATAATTATTGTTAAACCAAGGAGTTGGTACTCTCTGGTTGCAACTAGCAACTCACCAGTTGAGGATTGTGATTGGTTGAGTAATACATTGGTTGAATGATACTACAACTCCCCCCGTAATGAATATACATGTAGGATATTATGTGTCATTTGTACCATTCCATGTACGAGCTGTATTCTAATTGGATTTTAACTGCTGTTTATTATACTTGTCCTCGACTTGTTAAGGATTGCATACGAACTTTCTGTTAATATTAAAGTCCAAATTTGTTGTCGTTGTCTTTAAGGAATCTGTCCTCGCTCGCCGATGATTTGTTAAAGTAAGTAATCCCAACTCTGTCAGGAGGTGTGACTTCATACATGAGTTGAATAAAGTGAAATGAGCATGTAAGAAGGAACTATATATCATTGCTATTTCTAACAATAACAAAAATGGTCGCCGCCAGCCAAGCTACAAATACAAGGCTGAATTGAGCCTGATTAGCTGTTTGAACCAACACTTCTAATAACTACCTGAACTCTTTGACCCCCCCCTTGAGCATTTGGTAATATACGGCTCATCCCATAAGAGTGAATGTTCTCACAATATGTATGTAGGCAGCTGGTAGAAGACCTACCATACATATGCATAATTAATATTACTGTCTTACCTTAACACGACCAGTTCCCTTTACCAATGGTTTTGAAGAGTTATGTTCAAGAACTTTGACCCTTTTGCCCATGAAAATTGTATAATGTCTGGCTCATAACGAGCCTCTGTGGTCATGTGGCGCATATGTGCCAAATGCTCGAGTGACATGCGCCTAGTAATGGAAGGTGAGGATTCATGTATTTCGAAAAGACTCTCGGTTCCCGTCTGGAAAGCTAACATGCAATTACTAATACAAAACTAAGAGCCATATTCATGGACTTAATAAGGACGTGTCATTCTTGTCTCACCTGAGCGCATATCAATTGCTAAACTCATAACTCATACCATACAATGCAAAATTAATATTGTTACTGACTTACCTTAACACGACCAGTTCCCTTTACCAATGGTTTCAAGAGTTATGGACTGTTTGTTGCTGTTTAAATGTAGCCTACAGGTTCGGTGTATGTTTGCACAGTCCGTGTATGAATAGACACACCATATATCATGCATGCGTAAAGGTCATGTTCAAGAACTTTGACCCTTTTGCCCATGATAATTGTATAATGCCTGGCTCATAGCGAGCCTTTGTCATGTGGCGCATAGGTTATGTGCCAAATGCTCGAGTGACATTGGAAGGTGAGGATTGAGGATTCATGTATTTCGAAAAGACTCTCGGTTCCCGGATAACCGATATCGTTAATTGGGAGACGTAGACCCAAACAAACGATTGTGTTAATTGGGGGAAAAACCATCATGCCAATGGTTCATTAGTTCAACTTTGTACCATTGCAGAGGTGTTGCGTGAACTGACATTATATGCTGCTAAATAATTGTATGGTGTAATTGTCAAGAATGCGCGCTTACTACTTAGAGTCATTATCAAGCAATACTATGATTGCAAAGCTACTGACATTTGGGTTCATGCATGCCCTGTTGGTCTATATGTGTGATTCTTGTGCAGGTTCATTCATGTATGGTTAAACCTGTAAATCGCACTGCAAAAAACTTTGGATACAATTCCATCATTTTCATGCTCAAACCGACAGTTATAGCGACTGTACACACCCGGTAAGTGGTCTTTTGGTCACCTTCAGTCATTAAGCAGCGGCATTTATAAGTAAACCAACATGTTTAAATTACACATCGTTGACATATTATGCAAACATTTTCAGTTTTGAATTGGTGCTTATTTGACAACCAATACCAAACATATTGTTGGATGTTTAAGTTATTTGATTGTTTGTGACTCAAACCCCTTAATGTCATGCGGCCATGACTGTGGTGTAGCATGTGGGGGGCACACCACCATGAGCTAAATCACAGTAGTAGCTGAAAAGAACATATACTACACATGATATCAGCCAAACTGCCGATAGCCAACTACAAGACAATTGTTTTATGTTGTGAAGCATGTCATGTAGTTTACACCAACAGTGCGCAAAAAGTTATAGGCATAGGTTTACTTCCTATACGCTGACACATATTTAATGCTTAAATAGTTAAATGCTTCTTAGGTTATAGAGATATAGCAACATATGCTACATTCGTGACATTACAGTAGGAAGCCTGGCCTAACTAATAAATTAAGTAAGCAAAACGTCCTCTACAAATTATGGGGCATCCCCCTCTAAAGAACGACCTTGGTCCAACATTTCTGTTAGCTGCTATGCTTACAAACTAGGACACGCCTAAAATAATGAGATGACTTTTTCAATCATGGACATGTATCTACTAACATCATCTAACACCCCATAACAGTAGCCTATGAAGAAATATGGTTAAAGAGATAATTGATATCAGTTAAAAAAAACACTAAGGCCCTAAGACTTCTCGTTCATTAATATTTATGACATCATCGTGGGACACTTGTTGACCTGTCAAATATGATCTTGATCCAACATGTTATTGTTTAGATATTGTGTTTAAAACGATGTATGCCGTGTTTAAAAGATCTAGTACTGTCATCATACATATGCATGTACTCATTAATATTAATGAAACCGCATTGTTGCGTGATACTTGATGAGGGTCAGAATTCAATTACCTTGGTGAAAAAAAATCCATCACATGCATAAACTAGTCATATTGTTTAACCTGGGGCATATTTTCTTTTATAAACGATCGCTCGCTAGTCAGTGATATTTAGAAGACTTGTAATTTCGACACCTAACGTTCGGGAGCGTATAAACTGTCTTAACATTTATGTTTTTTTAGAATAACTATGAATAACTTCTTATAAAATTTGTTTTCAACAGAAAAACGATCATTAGAAATATTGAACAAACTGTAAAATAATCTTTGAAATGAAAATTCAAGACAAAATTTTCAGACAAAGGTCGAAATTTCAAATTATGCCAAATTATCAAAAAATCATTCTTTTTGGCAAGGAATACGCTGCAATTACATTCTTGTTTAATTTTGAAGCCAAATCCACTTGCTTTTTAAGTGAATTAATGGTGTTCAGTATCCGTGCTCGTTCGAACTTCCATGCATGGACACACTATACTAACAGACTATACCGATGTTTAATCGTTTTGGCTGACTGGTTTACTGCCACATTTGTTAATAGAGACGTAACGTGTGTTCTGAATACTGCGGGCTATCCACGGAGTTGCTGATCTCATCGTCAAATTTCTGATTTAATCCCTAATTAGGGTTTTTTCTCAATTCAATAATATAACTCAATTCACATCAAGTGTTCTTTTGTCCTTTAACCTTGAGTTGTGACCTTGTATTAAAGTGTATCTTCAAATTCTATTTAAACATCTTATGCCTATTATAACTGAAGAGATAACCAAAAATAGGATTTTACTTTATTTGACCCATGCATGACCTGCGAGGCACAAGTTTCTCTCTTTGGAGTTAAGCGATTATGTGTAGTTTTCACCACAAAATTTGCGCTTAAAAAGTACAATTTGATTTTTGACCTTGTGACCTTTGACCCTTTCTTAAAGTATATCTTCAAATTCTATTAAATGATCTTAATGCCTATTATAACTGAAGATTGCCTGTAAATCCGAGTTTTGCACTAGAAGATATAGCCGAAATTTTAATTTAGTTTTATTTATTTTAATTTTATATTGATTTGACTTTTGACCTTTGACCAACTTTAAAGTTAATCGGTGAAGCGGTTTAGGAGTTCTCGCCGCAAACCTTTTGTGCTCACAAAAATGTGCTCACTCATTCACTCACTCACACACACACACACACAATTTGACCCCTACCTCAAACTGGGGCTGGGGGTCCCCTGCATCAAAGGTCACTTTACTATGGAGGACCTCTAATGAGGCCCTACACATTTCCTCCAAGCATTCCCATGCGTTCCCATAGTAACTGATGATGTCATAAAGGGGTCCAATGGTCAATTGACTACAATATCTCATTGTCCAATATATGGGACGATGAGATAAAAATGATTAATATATGTATAATTACTGGTACTGGTAAAAATACTGAAAAAGGATATATATATAAGTAGAAGAAGAAACACAAACTAAATATACCATGTTATGATATCTTTACAAAGTTGTAGACCGGGAAGATTTAACATCGTGTGGCAATATATCATGAGCTAAATAATCATAAACTGGCTTAAAGCAAAAGGTAAGTCACGAAATATTTTGGCTTTGATTTTATTCATGATTCTTCCAATATCCTTTTGTTTTGGTATATGTTTTATGGCTTATGTTTTTGACATTACTTTACAATTGCCTTTATTGGCGCATATAATTCAGATGGAAGGTCTCTATGACGTTCAATATATTTAAATTGTTTGTCTACGAGCCTTGTTTCGGGTAATTTTGTGCGTATTGACTCAGTTTCCATATCGGTCAAGTTGGAGAATTCCGCTAACTATATTTCAAAGTAAGGATCCATCTCCTTCTACGTTTACGTTAATTATTATGTGCCTTCCATAAACAATGTCCGCATCGATTATAGATATAAAATAACACAAATACTATTGAAACAGTATACAAAATATATGATCTAAAAGTAACATAAAACCATTCATGTTTCGGGAATTCTCTCATCATTTGAATATATCTGTCACGTGATCCGTTGTTTGGGGCTGCGTTGATGTCAAGGATGTCACACATCATATTGTATATATCGACCTGTTGATGAATTAACAGTGTTAAATGCACGCATATGGTATGGCCGTACGACCTCGCTCCACCACACATATAACACGAGAGCTTGAATACGTTTAATTGGAATATAAATATGTTTCTATATTTTTATTACAAGTTCAGTATTTGTCTTTAAACATATTCAGTCTGTCAGTTCATAAATCCCATTCCAATACGATTAACCATTACGGAGTTGCAAGGCGCCGACTCCCAATATGATTGTATTCTGCTATTAAACAGACATCTAGCTTC
Organism: Molpadia intermedia; assembly: GCA_027574765.1. NCBI lineage: Eukaryota > Metazoa > Echinodermata > Holothuroidea > Molpadida > Molpadiidae > Molpadia > Molpadia intermedia. The sequence goes on from JAODAF010644118.1 coordinate 6,568, forward strand.
TTAACATATAAGTTATATGTGATGCCTAGCGCCATACACTGGTACTGTCTTCACTACCGTATATAGTGTTTAGGATCCAAAGGTACATTAACCAGGGGATTATATCTGATTTTGCTAGTCCTACTGGAACCAGTGTATTTGCTGAAAAACACTGGTTTGGAAGACCACATTCCGTCATGTTGTGTTTAAAGATTTGTAATTTATATACACGGGACCGTCTTATTTATTTTGATGATACCTAACTAATACATTGATGGTCTTTTGAATGGAATATAAGAAAACAAAATCCCTACAATACTACCAGAATCACCGAAATAGAAGATATACTAAAGGCAGCCCAAGTTTTCTTCTATTGATGAAACTGAATTGCATTATGTTCTTACGTTCTCTAGAGACCTTGCTCGAAAATGCGATTTGAATGATGGACCTCTGGCGTAGAAGACACCCCACATTTCCATAGCGTTGTTATCATAACCATGATTGGAACCGGTAATAGAATCTTTGGATGGGTCAAATGTCTGACGAAATAACAATAATAAATTATTCAATTGGTTATATGCAAATGGCAAGGTAATACAGGGACCCGGAACAGACCGGGGGAATATACTAACGATGGGGATGTGAACTCGTGCAGTTACTGATTTTTTTTTTCAAGATCAAATGAACAGGGTTGCGTATGATCCTTACCTGAAATTCCAACGCAATTCATATCAAATTATTTAACGAAGATTGGTGCCTAGAATCTAGTAACAAGGAACTAGAATGCCCAAAAGTTTACAGAAAAACACACATTTCTACCAACTGCTAAAGAGCGCAAATAAAGTTCAACTCAATATACCAGCCCTTTTGTCAAAAAGTTAGTATCTTTTATGCTCGAGTAGCAATAGTCTTGCAAGTACGATTACAAATCTCTTGGAAGCGGTGGCTTGATTACCGAGCACCTACTGTACTATAGTATCGAGCGTGAACGTGTAAATACATGTGCCTTTCGCTTTCCTCTGCTTTTCACGGATCAGCTGTCGAGTCGGTAGAGTATGGGGTAATCTGGTTTAACTTACCATTTCATTACCATGCAGTTACTATTTCATTTCTGGTAAATGTGGTAGGTGTGAAAATCAGACCCTTACAAAAATCACATCTACCATTGCAATGCAAGTCTGTCTACAACAACAAAACCCACTGTGATGCAGTGATCGAGTCCATCACTTTAATGCATGGAAGTGAAAAGATACACATACGGTATTGAACACACTTGTTCACCGTTAACGACGAGAAACATACCGAGTATCTTATGTATTTTCTTTCTCCCGTCTCCTCCTCGGAAGTCCGGTAATATAAATACCTGTCCATGTATTTGTACATTTCACAATGTTTGGGTTTGATTACTTCACACAGAAAGTTACAAAGATACAACAACGTCTATTTATACAAAATATATTCTACGATTAAAATACCAAACGGAAATGGACAAAGGGATTCGGCTATATTGTTTCCAATACTGTGTTAAATATCTATCAGATAACACACCGGTAGTGTTCATCTGTATTCTTTTCCTGATTTACTAATCTTACTTATGAATCTTACTTGCTTAATAAAACTTCTTGCTTATGAGATCATGGTTATTGCATTATTGGAATTCGTGTCTGTCTATTCCATGAACACCATCAACCATTCGAGGTCATATACCATGTATCTGAAAAGGATACCGCTGAAAAGGACAATGATGATGAGCAATTTACCATATGGACGTGCCAACCGATGTCAACATATCCTATGATGCGGAGATTTCGAGGATGGTTGCCATAGTGAAAGTGCTTCGGGAATTCTTCCTTCTTGTAAACATGAAGAACGGGATGAGCAGTTTTTAGCTGACTGGGTACCTAGCATATAGAAATAAAGATAATTATGTAATGTTATCGAAATGGATCGAATTTGTATTAAATCAACAATATTTTACAAAGACAACACCAGGCTCTAGAATACACTAGGATACAACCATGGGAAACAAGCACCATTGAAAACTGGTGCCTTTTTGTACACGTCGGATTAAAAAGTAAAGCTTCACAATTTCCTCATTGAACGATTTTCGTGAACACTATTTTCAGACACACGTTTGGCTCAGGTTTCGATTAAATTCTTTATTTTATCATAACTGGTTTCACTACTCGTTTGAAGTGTATTAGGTCAAGCCCACTATTCATTTAGATCTTCGTAACGATTTTAGTCGATATTAATGAGAAATTCGACCCAAGTACTGGCACCTTGCCTTCATGAACAAGGGAAGGAATTTTTGAATATTGGGGAAAACTTAGACGAGCAGGACTTGAATCTGCATCCGTTGCGTTACGTGCAACTCTCTCTGCTATTTAAGCTGGCGAAAGACATTGACTCAAGGAACTGGAATCTGACTTAACTCAAGACTCCCCCCAAACGTTATCAATTGAACTCTGCAAGTCATAATATAATAATGAATGATTGAGTGATGATATATACCGACAATGACAAACACAACGAAGAATCTAAGTTATTTGCAGAATTTAGTCCATATTAATGAGAAATTCGACCCAAGTACCGGCACCTTACCTTTATGGCCCGAACAACACTAGCAGATTCCGGTCTGGCTTACCTTCTGACCGACTATAGGATGTGATCACACGACTATTTATGGTTATGATAATGCACATATGATAGATGATTAACTTGTGACCAGAAAGTTCACAGGTCAAATTCATTTGGCCCTATAGAAAAACTGGGCAATGCCAGTCTAGCCGATTACCTGGTCACCTCAATCCGTAATCTACCAATTTAAATAAATAATTTAAGTCCTATATGCTACGGCTTTAATAACACACTTAAAATATTAATTGTACAGTTTTAGAAAGTGTGGAGGATTGGTAATTGTATTACCTTTTCTACTTTCTCTTCTTTAGGTTCCAACTGAAACAATGCTGTTTGATATATTACGCTGAAGTCGATGTCTTCCTCGTCTATGTAATCTGTCAAACTGATGTATTTTTCTTGCTCCACATTCATATGACCATGATCACTGACTACGATCACATTCAATGTATCCCACAATCCTCTTTGATCTACGTCATCCAAAAGAGCCTGTAATGCTACATCCGCCTGGAGAATATCGTTCTTAGATTTATTTGTCTCTATCCTATTATCGTGTAAAGTATAATCCGGATTGTTCAGATAAAGTAAAACCAAATTACAATTATCTTCGGCAATCCAAGAAACGGCGTCTAATGCTCGATCGGTCAGGTGGTAGTTTTCAATTGTCCACGGCGACAGATAAACAATACGATCAGATAATACCCCATTAATGGGCACCGCTGTGCCTGCATACATGATACTGCCTACCCTTTGCCCTGATTGTTTGGCTGACACCCATATTGGCTCTACTCCGGTGTTGAAAAACTCGGTGACGTTCAAGGCGTCTTCAAATTCGTTTGTAGAGAAACGAGTTTTGGGATTGAAAATGAGATTATGCGTAATTCCGTGATTCTCCGAGTACAAACCTGTAAGTAAAAGAACAATACAAACTTGAATAGATCTCCGATTGCATAAACATGCAGTTTTAAAATATGACGGCATACCCCGAACTTGCCGGAAGCATCAAGTTCCCAGTTTTGAGCAAAAGTGGACATCATTTTTAAAACGCTACTGACTATATTAATAACAACTACGAAATGAACGATTCCAATGCTATTTATTTATCAACACAAAAATATGCGGACATAATTTCTTCTCTCATTCGTTCAACAGTTGCTGAAACTGTTACTATTCATCCACAAATATATTTATCATACATACACTTCCACTTTCCAGATTATTCCACTAACGAAATTGAGGCTATATACAAAGAGAAGTTATCATATTTTAATCAACATGATAAATTTTGGTCCCCTTTCTTTTCATTTATTTATGCAGGCGCCAAAGGTCGTTCGCGTACTTTAACCGTGGTTGCTCACACACGATTTGACTACATAGTCAGAGATGTATTTCAACTAGTCAAACGTAGTGGACTATAATAAAAAAAAATACAAGACTATAGTCCAGCTGCCTGCTTGACTAGGGATACAGGCCGTGATATTTTATGATTATCGTTGATGGACTATCTTCACTATTCCTGAACAAAAGCCTGTGTATAGCCGGTCGCTGGACTTCCTTGATTGAGGACTAATATTGACTAGCTTTGGGTTATTTAAGCTTGATTCAGCAAATGATTCAGGCAATACTACACATAGCTTGTGAAGCAATTACTGTAGAAGGTGTGACACCGTGCATTAGTAAAAACTATGAGGTATTATACCGCATTTTAATTCGTGCTAAGCCTGACATAGTATTTACTAACTCTTAACTTAACCGGACCATAACCCTAACTATAAAACTAACATGATTACAGTAGCTACTGTGTCTGGTTTAACACATGTTATAATGGTATAACACCATACAGTTTTTTACTAATGCACGTTGTCACACCTTATACAGTAATTGCTGTACAAGCCATGTGTATCGGTTATCGAGTCGAGCGCTAGCGCCTAAATACAATAACTACAACCACTGAACCACTGCCGTGAACTATTTGGAAGGAAGCATTATGTAAATATTATGTTGATTAACCTGTTGCTATGGAGAACAGGTTGGGTGTGGTATACGTAGGAAATACGCTCTTCAGCCAATCAGCCCTAACTCCTCTTTCTTCAATTTGCCTGAGACTTTTAAATTCATGGCCAAACGTATCCCATCGGAGACCATCTACCAGTATCAGCAGTAATTGTTGTTTCTGAAAGAAAATAAATATTGGTGTAAAAACGTACAATACTATGAGAAATTCGGCTGGACAAAAACAAACAGATTATTATTTATGCCGAATGTCTACCGATTATCACCAAGAAAGTTGGAGTTACTTATGTTCCAAGTATATAGTGCCAATCGATATGTTATTCTTGTGATGCTGGTATGAGGCAAACATTGTTTATTGGATTCAGCGCGACAGCTGTGACAAATGGTACCATTGCAAGCGTCTGGGAATAAGTAATAAAGAAGCAGAGAGTATGGAGGCATATCTTTGCACCCATTGTAGTCCAGGCGAGCAAGGGCCGAATCAAGATATGAGTCAAGCGAAAGTTGATCTGGGATTGGTCCTACCAGATCTTAATCAATTCATGTTGGTTCAATACAAGGATCGAACATTGTCAGTAATTCTCACAAAATAAAATTATGAAGATGACGAGAATACTGAACACATGAAAACGTATTACACTGTGAAGGTGCTCAGATCACAAGATTGTTTCTAAGATATTAATTAATGAGGTAATTGTTCATTATCATTGTACGGTTGTACCACTACCAATCCCCACCTGGGTATCCACAAGACTGTAAAAAATAGGTGAACAGTTTTGGTGGAAAGGCCTTAGAAGTGATGTCGAAGATTTTCTTAAAAGGTGTAGGCCTTGTCAATTGTCGAAACCACTGTATCAGAAGCCATCTGGCTTCATGAAGTCCACGCAGAGTTTTTATCCTTGGGAGATCCTTGCTATGTATTTAATTGGGCCCTTTCCAGAGAGTAACGACAGAAACCGTTATATTTGAGTGATGACTGATCACTTTTCTAAGTTCACGATGTTGTACACACTAAATAGAGCGTCTGGCAAGGTCTTAGCTGCACTGTTTAATACTCTGTTTTGTACGTGTTGCATTGTAAAAGGCAACCACATAGAGTAGAATTAGTTTATGTCCGCCCCCAATAGTTCTAAACATGATGCAACAGGGTTTACCCCAACTGAACTTTTCTTCCTCAACCGTAAACGTTTGGAATTTGGGATTGGATCGAGGATTCTGCCTCTGGTGTTGTGCCTCTATTGACAACACATTTCAAAGGACAAAGAATGAGATGAAACTACAGTGTAAAAGAAATAAACTCACGTATGGTCAAACTAGATCGCAGGTTAATGTTAAGGTTGGGTATAGTGTTTTGTTGAAATCTCACCCCATGTCATATACCACCATTAATTTCTCCATTGACTTACACACTAAATTATATTTTTAATCTCCTTCCCACCCCTAGATAGAAATTTTCAATTAAGATGTGCTCCCCTACATATGAAAGCTGAAGAGTTGTATTTATCAATGTCCCCCAAATTAATATACCATGTCCATTGAAATTTTGAGCTAGAAGGGGAAGAATATTAGGAACGTAGGTTCACCCCTACAGAATCCATCCGCCTTTGGAAATTCCCCGTTTGCCTTTTTACAATATTTGCACTTTGATTAGTCCTCTTCAATATCCAGGTGAAAAAATGAACCAAGCTTTCTCTTTATCTTTTACCTTTTTTTTAGGCACTTTTCCTTCTACATGTAGGCCCTCCGTACTAAAATGTTATTTAATTAAAG
>JAODAF010644229.1:0-12967 GCA_027574765.1 Molpadia intermedia
GCAAATAAATCAATTCCTTTCATTGTACTTGTCATTGTCGATATAGCCATCATTCCTTCATTCATTATATATATATATATATATATATATATGCAGCTTGCCGTATGTTTTTACACCTCTTTATACCACAAATAGGCTATCTAAGAAATAAGTCGCCTTAACTAGATATTTTAATATTAAAAATTTTAATTTTTAATTGGTAGGCTATAGGAAAACGAATGTCTAGCCCCGCTATATGTCGCTGGTTGTAATTCAAAATAGAGAGATGAAAGTCTCAACACAGTACAGTGGTGAGACCACGGGTGGCACAAAACTATGAATAAGTTATGTGGCTTGTGGACTCTTTATAATAGAGAGGGCGCCCTATGAAGTTCTTGCCTATGTTACCGAATATGTTTCGTCACCGTGATTCATAACACTAGACAACGCAGCCATGTGTACTTGTGTATAGGCTTATCGATTACTCAATAACGCAATTACGATTAAGAAGAAAGCTCTAGCAAGTTTGCATAATCGCTCAGTATAAGGTATGTAATATGTATGACGATTGCAATTTATAGTGTGTCACTCTCATAATGCTTTTTTACTAATAGGACATTTTTGCCCGGGTTCTTAAATTGTTCTACGTTCGATCATAGCGCTTGGGTATCAGTGTTACCGTATAGTGTGTGTGCATTTTCTGGATCAGTGCACTGTGCCCATATGTTATGAGAATTTCATTTTGTTATTCGTGCTTCTTGGATTGGAATTGGCAAAATTCAGATATCGTCCAACAAAAATGTGCGGGCCAACATGAAATAACACCAGTATGTACGCTATACGGTACCGTATGTCTTTGCTACTGGGTTTGTTAAAACTATAATACCAAATATGATAGCGACATGCATCATACATTCGCAATTCAAGCCGTGGTATATCAGTTCTATCAACTAACACAATATCATAAATTGTCTGGAACGCCTAAGATCATGCATTAAAACATTTTTCTTCGTTTCAACCCGTCGAAGAAAAATACAATTTACGAAAATTGTACAGATTTGACGCTATTAATATTCTTTAATCATTAATATTCATTAAACTGAACGTGACCTATACTGACAGGAGCACGCATTTATGCCCCGCCCATATAGCCTACTTACGGAACTTCGTCAGGGAAAACACTAAATTCGTCGTAATGTGTATAAACAACCCAAATTTAACATCGAAAATTTGTACCTGAGTAACCCCTTTTCGGAACTATAAAAAGTCATGAATTTTAATAATAGGCTAGCTCAAAACTCAAGAAGAATGTATTTTAACATATGTTAAATGTCTTTTAATGAAAGAAATGTTGTAAAGATATTTAATAGTTATGGAACACGATAGCCTGTTATGAATATTCAACAGAAATATATAGATAAGCACCGCCCTCGATAAACTATATTATGATTATTCATAAATATTTAAACCAATTGCAACTCTTCAAATATCCTTGTGAATATTCATATAAGCCTCAAAACAGGTTTTAGCAAATTGTTGGCAGACGTTAAGGTTTGGTAAAACCTCGTCTTCATCGCAGGCAAAGAGGAGGACGGAAATGTTATGCAACTGATATGCATGTATCCATATATCGAAAAATCAAAGTTTTTCGGTCCAGTGAGGTTATATTTGTTTATTCTGTTTTACTTCTTCTCATTATATTAGTTTTTAAATCGGCAGAGTGGTTAGGAGTGCCTCACTCTCTACCCCAATATAAGGAAATATACATGCATCATACGGTTCATCCATCATAATTATTTTAGGCTCATTTGGTCGAGTAATTTGCATATTTGTGGAATCTGCGGCCTTCTCGCTTGGTGCTCAGCATATGAGATTGGAGTAGGGTATCATATGAGACGGCCTGACCGTGTACATGGGTATATACAAATGTAATTACAACATGGTACTTCTACTGGTTACTGCCGCCAAAGGGAAGAATTCCAGTCGTTGTGCTCCCAGGCCAGGAAGGGTTCTAATTCGGCTTGTCGTGCTCTTGAGGGCACGATACACAGGCGGATGAAAGACCAAGCATTCGTTTTTATCGAGATGTGACTAATTATGGCATCGATCGTCGGGTGAAGGCTATTCGCGGGGAGTGATCAAGAATGACCCACAAAGCATTTTGGGAGTTTTTTGACACTTCTATAAAAAAAAATATATATATACTGCGGCCACTGTTGATCAAGGTCTCCAAGATCAGCTATTAAACAGCATATCAGTTTCTCCTTCTGCTGATGGCAATGACCGTTTGTCATCCCCACTTTCTGTCGACGAGCTCTGGAAAGCGGTTTCTAACATGAAATATGGCAAGTCCCGTGGCTCTGATGGGTTATCCATGGAGTTTTATAAAACTTTTTGGAGTATAATTGACTGTTTTTTTTTTTACGCTCGGTGACGTAATTCCGCTTTAACTGAGTAGTTTCTGCAATGCAACACTGGTACTGCTTATTCCGTAATTTGACTATTTAGGCTACCGTATGTGACGTCACAGCGGCCACGGAATATTTCGCTGTCGGTAGTGCTAAGACATCGGGTAAATGTCTTCGCGTAAACTTGTAAAAGACGTGTATGTCTTGTGTTATCATTCATGACGCAACTGACATAATGGTTTATAGGGACTCCGTGTATGTTCTTCTCACTATGACGTAATTCAAAAGACATCATATCGGTGTAGGTTAAGATCTTCATACAAAGTGTTTTTTTTCACATTTTTGCTAAGAGAATGTAGGCCTATAGATAAACGGCGGCAGAACCGGGGAAAGGGAGGGGGGATACAAATCTATATTCCATAACAACTGTGACTAATTTCAGCAAGATAAACCGAACATTGCATTGAAACGAATATGCGTTGTAGAAATGATAGGAGAACCTATTCTTCCGTGGCCATCCTATACTGACACATATAGCGCCTAGCATCAGCACTGGCACTAGCATGTTGATAAACAGTTACCTTTCACATGTGAAGAAGTCACTTCACAATATGAATCGATGCAACACATTAGTCAAGTAGAAGTCAAGCGCCATCGCTTCACTTTACTACGCAACGTGTCAGTTCAGACAACAAGTTATCAGTTTACGTAATAGACGTATGCTTTCAGATGATGGACGTGTGATTTTAGATGATGGACATATATTCTTAGATGATGGACATGTATATCTTTAGATGATGGACGTGTTTTTTTAGATGATGGACGCGGTATTTTTAGCTGATGGTCATGTATTTTTAGATGATGGACGTGTGATTTTAGATGATGGACATATATCCTTCGATGATGGACATGTATATTTTAGATGGACGTGTATTTTTAGCTGATGGACGGGTATGTTTAGATGATGGACGTGTAACTGATATTTTGTGACCCTTTTAGCTTTCCACACCAAATTGGCTTAAAGGCAAGGGTTCAGAGTTTAAAAAAATATAAAAAACCGTCAAAAAACAACACTTACGCAAACAATTTATAATATATACCTATAATCGGTTGTAAAAACCACATCATTCTGTGTGGAATGAAAGGAAAGTGCAAAATTAGCCTATTTAACCTTAAAGGGTAAAAATGCTATCGATTCAAAATTGTATTCTCATCTGATAGAGCAAAATGTTTTTCTGTTACCTCCCCACCATCTGTTTGTGCATGGGATGGAGGATCAAATGTTTGTATACTGATGTATCGTATATTTTGTACAGACTTGGGTATATTTTGATTTGGGTTAACTGGTCACTAGATGTGCAATATAAATAGGGGGATAAAATAAAATCTGACACTGAAGGTCATTGAACGGTTTGTTGTTTGTTATGTTGTTCGTGGGACAGATCCACGGAAGCATGATAGTAATTGTTATTACGACATCTCCAAATAAAATGCTTTCTAAAAGTCTCCCAATCATGTTATATTTACCGTTACAGTATGGACACCATTTTGTTTCATTTCTAACTTCAAATACTTATGTTACATAATGTGTGTTTAACAGCAACCGAAATAACTTTGTTTTGGGTGGACGGATAGGATTATCGTACATTTATTAATGAGAACCACGTAATTTCGCATACAATTTCGTTTAATTCAGTTGGTTAATATATTGTCAATAATTCCATGGGCATTAACCTAGGATTTGACATTTGATCGTATTTAACAAATATCCTTTTTTCAATACGTTAGCGTCATTCTCTTTCACCATATATAGTTACAACGCCAGGCAATAGATATAGGGATCTTGAATGAAACATGGAGGAATGGGTTGTTTTCGTCACATTTGTGAATTTTGGGTATAACTAAAAATGGAAACTTTTTTCTAATTTTTCATGATTTTAGTGATACATGCAAAGTTTAACCGACCAGTCCTATAGAATTGATGAAACGACATAATATTAAAAGAAAATATAAAGTACAGTTTTTGCTATTTATTCTGTAAATAAATCGCTCATTACTTGAGCCATGTGAATAACATATATATTCGTTTGAATAATGACGATAAATCTTTAATTACACACAATCATAGCCCAGACGAAACTAATTTATTCCGAAATTAGATCACACCAACGCCACTAATGTATGAATCCTTTTAATATCAGTAGACCGTAGCATAAACTCAAATAGAGGCAGCCCAGACCCTGCCAGCAGCAATACAACTGTAATATTGGTACATTGACAATACATCAAATTTACCCAAATGAGGCTTTCGCATATAAAGCAAGCATCCTAAGGACATCTTTAACAACAGGTTTGGGTCAACGTTTTTTCTTTTGGTTTGCTTAAATCCTTGATAAGAGTGTTCAATATGCTTAGTCACTTGCAACAAATTAATTATAAGAATTCTATTGGAATCTAGAAGGATTATCATGACTTGACTGTCGAATTGCAGGATTTAATAAGAATGAAGGTGTACTAATATTCTTTCACACTTTTTCCTGTATGATAATTACTCCGGTTGATTGTAGCTCCAAATCTTTAAAGAACGGATTATTTAATTCCTACATGATTACATCAGTCCTTGGTTCTTGCATGATTTACGAGTCAGCATATATGGTTAATATGTCCGCCGAATCCTCCTCCTTGATTACAGTTACTCGCAAAATGTTTATAATATCCTTGGATTATAAGAATTCTATTGGAATCGTAAACGACTCGGATATTTATAACGATTATGACTGCCAAATTACTACCACTCATTCAGATGATATATACTATGGTAGCCTACACCCCTTAAAGATCAGTTTTCTCATTTCGTACATAGACCTTATAATGAGCCAATCAGACGTTGCCAAGAAAATCCTACATGATTATTATCAAATGATCCTACCAAATATTCAGTGATTTGGTTGTAAACAAATATGCTATTTTTATATGAAGAATTTATTTTTCATGATCGATGACAAAAATCGGAATAATGTGATTGAAAGATGTATTATTCAGTCACCAAATTTAAAGCAATAAACAGTCGAAGTCTGAGCACAAAGTTTTCTTGGCCAACTGCTGAAAACCCACTATACCTATATACATTTCCCAGCGAGAATATATTGGCATAGACCTGACCTAAACACAATCAATCAATCAATATATAGATATGGATATGTCATATGAACTCATAGGCCTGCGTGAATTGAAAATAGACTTTCGTAATCTTTCGTAGACTTTCGTAATCTTAAACAGTCTTAACTTTTGGGGTAGATGGCAGAACAAATGATCAAATGTTATCTTCAAGGTACCCAAAAGATAGAAAACTGAATCTTATTTATGTCTCGGTTACTTTACTTGAATGTCTTATGAAGTCGACAGGTCTGTATTGGTCGATACGAGAACCTTTCAAATTATACAAAAGAAAATGAAACATGACACGGGGAAAGAACTTTAACCGTCTATGTCATTGACAGAGTTGATGGTTCAAGTGTATCTGTCTAACACTTTGATAGCTATTATGACAGAAATGTGATCCGGAGGAGAGAATTGGCTTAATGGACGATATGACAGTTTTTAAGTGAGAGGCACGTTTAAGTGAGAGGCACGGATGAGAGATGTTTGTGCTTCAAAGTAAGTGATAGCCTCGCCAAACTTAAAAAACACTATTCACAAACATACACTGTAACCATAAATCCATACCAATTACTATGACGGTATATTTTGTTGAAAAATCTGTACAACGCTGCGATTCAATTTCACACGAACGTTGTCAAAGAAGCATCAACAATTAATTGGCAGCTATTCATCATTGTCGAGATGGAGGTGGGGTCCCTGTGATGTAGCTCGTGGCATTGGGTCACACCCAATCGGTAACTATTAAGTCAATAAGATGATCATATACACATTATTATAGCCTCTAGTGACAGCAGTGGTCAGTGGATGAACTGTCGGAACTTAAGCTTATTGTCGTAAACATAAAGCAAACCATTTACTGGCCATTTAAGCACAAACGTTATACCATGTATAACTGAGCGTTACATGTTCCGCGTTCGACAGATCCATTATATCTGAATATAATAAATAATTTTTTGAAATTGCCGAAAATCAACAACTACAGTATTTTAGCACCATTATAAGATGTTTATTTGGAGAACTGAGTTCAAACAATTGATTTTTTACGTGACGTCACGTAACGTTTAATTTATGACATCACAATGATTTCATCGTGGTATCCATTGTTGACAATTCTGTCTACTCTCGGTGACAGATTAGGATCCATACACTACGTATTTGTTACGGTTGACCCATGATCAGTCAAGTTAATGAAGCTATTTTTGGCAATTTCGTTAACATGGACATATAATGGCCCACCAGAACAAATTTGTGCCTAAATGGCCATTTGGTCATATTGCAAAACCCCTTTGTACATTACATGAAAGAGTGGACCTTTCGAAGATCCGGGTTTCAATTTAAAAATACAGTCTCTTTTATTTATCGCCGTCCAATTCCAGACATTATATGGCTACCCAACAGACTTCCACCACTCGTATCTACGGGGAATCGGTAGGACTTTTTCGCTAACTCGCTCCTTAATTCGTCCCTCATATTACGTTTGAAAGCCGCCGACGATAAAGCTCGCTTACGGAACCCCGGATAGTATCCTTGGAAACCGTTAGAGAGGGAATCCACTGGTCCGTTCCATAGAAGGCTAGCTGCAATCTTTCTCGAGTCTCCGGTGTTACGATTTTTCAGGTACATTTGGACCATGTCGGCGATGTTGTACAAGTCGTTTTCGGTGATAGGAAAGTTGTCGTCGATGTCGGCGACATCGTTGTCGTTGGAAGTAGCCTCGTCATCACCCTGTTTAAGAAAAAGAAACATATATTTTAATTCTTCTGCATAGTTTGTACTAATGAAGGAATATTCAGTGGATGATTCAAATGAAGAATGATTACAATCCTTGAATTTGACACAAGCGTGGCCAGAATTTGATATCGGTCTATATACTAGATAAAGACAAATTAATATCGGAAATATAGTTTTATTTTACAATAACATGAATATAGACAGAATACGTTTATTCTGCAAGGTATATAGACTGTTACTACGAATTATCAATAATATAATAGGTACCTGCTATTATCGACATTCGATTATTGAATAGACCGTTGAAATAGAGACCGTTTTCATCCGTAACTGAACTAGTCAGCACTATAAATCATGGCCATATATAAGTGTGTAATGAATTATTGTGAGGGCAACGGAAAACGATACAACAGCACAATGAAATGATGACAGTATAGGGGAAAATAACCAGTATTACCCGATCAATGTAAGACCATAGTTAGCATTTGACACTTTTTGACGCCTTGCCTGGCTGACGGACTTCATGTCTAGCAGCACCTCATTGAGATCAGTTCACATCATGGTAAACATACAAGACAATATGAGTGTGTTGCGTTTCAAACTGACATAATGTACTTCTTTTTCACCTGCTTGTAAAATCTCAAGGGTACAGATACGATTACAAACACAGACGAATATATGTTTTGCGTTTATATTCATTACCCCTGTTGACAACCAGCCACTTCTTATCGTCTAAAACCGCGTAGAGGTTTTTGACTGTTAGATATGTGGCTGGTGCTAGTACGTAGGTATTATTTAGATCTCATTTTAATCTTTGAAAGGTAAACGAATTTATTTCAGTTTTAGCTGAATAAGGTGTAGCATAATAAATAATTATGCTGTCCAAATATTATGGATCAAATGTTATTTTGTCGGTTACTTTTCGCCACCAGGGGCACAGCGGTCAGACAGTCTCCTAAGATAAACTACTCCAATCTCATAAGCTGAGGCATTATGGATTAAAATGTCCCACAAGCTTAGGTTGGGCAAACCAAAGCTAAAATTGTAGTCTCTTCCTAAACGAGTTCTCATGCACATCCTTTGTTTTAACAATTGTATTATTGCCTTGTTATATTCCATGAAGGGTATGTCTGCATTAGCTATATTCTGTAATGTCAATGATCCAGTAGATCTTGTGATATACCTGCCGATTCAGCAGATGCCTAAGTTAATTAAAAGTCACTATATAAATACATTTATTAAAGAGGCTAAAAAGGCCATCTGGACTGTGGACTGATGCGGAGCGAAGGACAAAATCGATGCTCTGGATGTCAAGTTAGTTATTCTATTACCAAGGAGGTGCTAACATTTTTGGGTAAATCCCTTGAATTGTCAATTGTGTAAACACATTTTGAAGTATTGAGGTAAAAAAACGTTGTATGTATACAGCAATATGCTGTAAGTGCTTGAACAGAATAGACAGTTACAACGAAAGAACCTCAAACCCTAACACCACCCTCTCACAGAATCTGAAAGCCACAAATACATCAACCAGTCTACCCCTCCCCAGTCAAACTTCAAGCTACCCAACCCACAACATGCTGCCCAATGACACAGACACAAAATCCTATACGACTTGCCATTGAGCTCAAGTTACAGACATTGAATTATGACGCCTGTGTCGAAATTCGGCACACATGCACATCCGGTATATAGTTTGGTTTAAAGTGACCATTTTCATGGTATAATGGGATAATATCAGTCAACGTCGTGTGAACATTCAGGGTAAGCCAGGAGTGCGCAAATGGCCAGAATCGTATTGTGATCATTAGCCAGGAGATCGGCCAGACAGGAATCTGCTAGTATTTTGGGTAATCAGAATGACCTTTACTTCTTTCTAAGCGCGCACAAACAACATACTTGCCAAATCCTTCGCATTGCTCTGTAATAAAGTAGAAAGTATGAAAAGATAAATGACCCTCTTCTGAGCCTGAGTTTCGGGGTAATCATATTAACAGCAACCAATCGGATTTTTAAATAAAATAGGTATGTTCGCAGTATAGGGAATGATATAGGTCTAAATGGTTGCTGAAGACATTTTTCTACAGTAGTTTAATAGGAAACGGTACGGTACAACTGGACTTTTGCACAGCAAGGCTTTTGAACATTAAATTCTCGCGCTACCACACGTCATTCTCTATACCGAGGAAGTTTCATTAAAACGAAATAAGCATTGTTTCTTTCGATTGCAATCCTTTTCCTTTTATACATTCGGTATGTATATGTCACAGTGACCTAGATTGGGACTCTCCCGTTTCAAATGTTCAAACAAGAACGAGCTACTCTAAAAACAGGTGCTCTTTTGGTAGTTTTAAAGTAATAAAACAGCGACAACACGGCCAAATTTGAAAAGAAAATGTATAGGTAATTAATCGTTGCAAGACAATTATTAAATGTTATTGAATTAATACGAACTAAAACATTTAAACATTGTACAGCGCTTAATACAAGAATGAGATCGATGCTCTGACGGTCAAGTTACAAATAGCTATTATATTACCAAGGAAGTTTCATTAAAAATCAAACCGGCAACATTTTTGTTTTCGATCGTAACCCATTTCCCTTTGCATTTGTTTTATTCGGTATGTATTTATGTCACAGTGACCTGAATTTGTGCTCCCGTGTTAATGATACACCGTTACAATGTTCTATTCTTTACAAAGGAACTTCTTATTAAACGAAACCTCTAACATATTTTCTTTCGGTGAGTTTCTCTTGCCCTTTGTGTAGAGGCATTTAATATGTATATATGTCACCTTGTGGTTCATTTAATTATACACCGTTGCAGAATGTAGAAAGTATGAACCAAGCTGAAGATATCTTCTGGGAATTAAATAAATCAAAATTGAGTTTGTGGAGTGTAGACATGACGATTGAATTACCAGAATCGTTGCTGATATAGATATTGTTCTACAACACTATTTTTTATTAACTCTTCATGTAAACGAACAATTTCGATAGTGCAAACCTCGATTGAAGGTCGGCCGGAAATCTTGAAATAGCATGGCCCAACGCCGCATCCGTAGGCTGTTGATAACGTCATCACACAGGCGCGTAGCGAATGAAAAGCGAAGGGGGCGACCGCCCTCCCCACTTGAGCATATTTATCTTTTTTATATCGCTAATAATTCCCGTATTTTCTGGTGTCAACTCAGCTGTGGTCTTTTATGAAGTCATTGGACCCCCACCAGACAGGGCCATAAAGGGAGGAAAACCAGGATATGTGCCCAGGGTTTCACACATTGACAGTTCCCAACGTTTAATTCCCCACTAGACCTAACAGTAGATCTTTTTGCCAATTGATTGGATCATCTGCTCATGATCGCAGTCCCATCTAGCTTGTATGTAAACTTTAGGGCAAACTAACTGAGCTAGAGATTGTTTAGTTATTGGACGGACATCATTGCATGAGTACATTGTAATAGTCTGCACGATAGGTTCTCAACGGTTAAAATGATTTAAGTCAAGCTTCGACCATGGCATATCAACATCGGCTTGTGCCACGTTGTAGCCTAAGCTAAGCCTATATCATATCTAAAATTAGACCTTGCTTACTATAGAGGCTAGATCTACTTTGTAAGTTACAACATGAGTTGCAAGATGGCTGTAAACGTTCATATATTGCGTCATTTGAAAGGCTAAAAAAAGAAATTCAATTCAATTCGCGATCGTTTTGTTTTAGCTTCGCCCCACCTTTGACCAATTCCTGGCTACGGGCCTGTCATCGCAAGTGTTGGATATCTCACTGTTTGCTTGTTCAAACCACCGGGCAGCGTGTACAGACGCGTATGAGGTGTAAGAGGACTGAAGCTGAGAGAACATCTCATGAAGTGCGGGACAATAATGACGTCGAGTTATACATCATATTACTCTCAGAGTCAGGAACGGATCAGTTGGCTGTGACAGACATGACCCGAGCTTCGTGGATGATTAAAGTTTTAACGTTTCATAAAAGTACAAACGTAGTAGCGGAAAGGCAGTTGCATCAATATCCGGTCGATGATGCTCTGAATGATTTGCCTCCTAGAAGAAGCCCCTCATAAAAGTCATGATTGATATGAATTTTTATTTCATATCACGCAGACTTATAAACAATTTTGAGAACACACTCCCACCTGAGTTCCCATTTGAAGGCCTATTGATACATTATTGACCATGACGAAGTCACTGGAGGGGTGCCAGCTTTTCGCAAGTGAGACATGACAACTTAAAAGCAGATGATTTGGGCCCAATATAGTGAAAACGAAAATCAATTATTAACATACTTGGGTATTACTAAAACATCATTTTTCTATAATTATTTCGTCTGGTATTGCCTTTCCTTGGGATCTTTTCAATTAATTTCGCATTTATTAGTTTAATTTTTAGAACTGAACTTCTGAACTTAGGGAGCTTGAGCATATTTGTTTAATGTAATAAATATGTCTAACATTTGTTTCATATACGCACCGTAAACACGAGGACAGAAAGTAAGACAGTTAATAGTTTCTCAGAAAACAACTACCACACCTTCCCTAAGACAATATAGTGCAGGTGCATACAAAAGTGCCTATACGGCATGTACTGACTACTACATTGGACAGTTGTGTGGTATATTCAATCAGAGTTGCAATGGCGCAGAAAGCTCAATAAAAGTGGGGAAGTGGGTACCAGAATGGGATCCGTTGAATCATACCACCTATTCCCCATATACTGAGATATTCTAGTGTTTTGGCCGATCGCCCCACCCCCGAAAATAAGGAAGAGAAGGTTTAATAACTGATTCTGAAGACGCCTGCTTGGCATTTTTGTTCGGTATTTTATTTTCTACTCTTTTATATATATTTGTGTGTAAGTTGGCAGAGTGGGGGTGCCACGTGTCTCGTGCCCCCTTCTCCACACGCCACAGTGTCCCCTTCCCTACAAGCACCACGGTTTCTCATGCACATGAAGTGTCTACGTATCAGTTGTTCCTTTTCATCCATCGTGATCTACTGAATGAAACCCCAACTATCGCAAATAAACGCTAATAAATATATAATCCACTGCACGGTTCAAATGTTTTTAATCTTAACAATTTGCAGAGTAACAAGTTTAATTTACAGCGAAATTGAGAATTCTTGGGTGCAGCATGACGATGATCGATCTCGCGGTTAGAAAATATACTCCCGCATCGTACTTCGTGATAAATAAACCTTAGGCTGCGAGCTGGGTTATTGCCCTATTCCCGGGTGTATTCCTACGATATCACGTTCTACCGAGACGACACACCTTCATTAGAGATCTGAATAACGTATTTTGCTTTCGAACCAAATACAATTGACATTTTAGCTAAAGAAATAACAATTTCAACGTCTCGACAGACTTGAAGAGAACACGACTACGTAAGAACAATATGTATGGATTTTAAGAGGGCACTGTCGGTAATAAAATCAATTATAATGATTTATTGCCGAAATAGTATTTTAAACGCGGATGAATATTTCGGAAATTCATTCACAACGCGGGATAATATACCTGAAACCTTGTTCAAGATTGATCCAATTAAAGACTACCGTACATTGTTTGAATATACACCACAGCCAATAAACAATAATATTTTTTTGTTGCTATAGATCTTATAGAAGTCCTAGAGTAGCTAATCATCAACTAAGACGATGCATCAGACT
>JAODAF010644450.1:0-12964 GCA_027574765.1 Molpadia intermedia
GTCACTACACTCACACACCTCCGCGAGCCATACCCAGCCTGGCCCCCCCTGCTCGCCCTGGTCGGATCGGGGGGGGCGGTCGGGGGAGGCGGCGGGTCGCGTGATGGCCGATAAGATGAAAGTCATCTATGTTGGGTGGCAAAACTTGTTAGGAAAGTGTCCCCAATCTCCCACCCAATGGCTATATGGCCTTGATGTCTATACAATATAGTAACTACCGTAGAAAAGAGATTAATAATTTTCCAACAACTTCTGCTATTTCAAATCAATTTCGAAAGTAGGCCATCATGTATTCATGTTTGCATCTATGTCTCTTCAATGGTACTAAATTATAACATCACACTACTTTGGGTTGGTTCTCTTATAGGCAGGTCAAAAATAAATTCTGTTAGCAACTTTAAAACATGTTCTCGATGAAAACTACAACGATTCAACAATTGTACCGCAAGATGGCTTTGGGCAAGTACACACTTCAAATCCATAACGAGATTAGAGCTCATAGATTAGAATAGGTTTACTTTTCACGAATTTGAAACACCTGGTGTGGCTATAGTTTCAGGGCATTGTTTAATGGATGGCCAAAACCTAAGGTTACATCAAGAGTAAAAAAGTGTTGGTTTAAGTTAACTTGTACTATGCTAATGGCCTCCGGCAAATTTTGTGATACCGGGAAGTAATTTGTTAGTTTCTAGGGGGTGCCCACATAGACTGGTCACTTTATTTGTGGTCATAGGGAGTGAATTTATTGAAAGTACAGCAGTGGGTTAATAGTAGCCTGGCTCAGTGGTCATATCAAGGTCCCAGGACCAAATCCTATATATGGTATTTTCGGCATGGCCATTTGTCAGTGGTGGAAAAATGTGTTTAAGGTTCATCGGTTTCAGATCATGCCAATTCCTTTCCTTTCCGCTGTGAATTATTTCTGGTGGCACCTGTAGGGCAATAAGGGGATGCATTCCCCTAGATATCTATTCCCCCCCCATGTGATATGGTTTACACTAGCCTATGGCATGCATTTATCACTTGCATGCCATGCCAATTTTTCTTCCACAATCCCCCCCCTCTCTATCCTCCCCATCTCCCTCATTCACAGGAGTCTGGCACCACCACTGTGGGTATGTGTTTTGCCTTTTTCAGCTGTCAAAGTGCCTTCTTTGGTTTCCATATTCAACTTCATAAAGTGCATGACATGGCAGTTTGGGAATTGGGTGCAGTTGCATAATAGTATAGAGCTCTTGACCAAAACAAGAATATTTAAATGGTCTTGTTTTACTGCTTGTATAATGAAACCCTGTAGAGAGTAAGTGTTGTGACAGGTGAGAGCCAAACAGAATTAGTTTTCATAATAAATTTGAGTGACAGACAATGGCTGACTATATCCAACTGAGATGTTACAAACATACCACAATTTAGTCCACTGCTAGGGTTATTTGTCAGACCACCAAAGTTAGTAGAGTTGAAAATTAAACCTGACTAGATTTTATGACTCCCTCTTTAAAAAGATCGTTGTAACAGAGCTACATCATGCAGGGGCTATGCGAATGTATAACCTGCAATATATAGACAATCAATAGGGCCTTCATGGCCATCTCTCGAGTCCTTAAGAGCCTGCCCACTATGTCTGATTAATCAGTAGCCTAGCTAGTCACATGCTCTAGTCTCTGAGAGCCTGCCCACTATGTCTGATTAATCAGTAGCCTAGCTAGCCACATGCTCTAGTCTCTGAGAGCCTGCCCACTATGTCTGATTAAGCCATTTTTTAGCCATTCCGAGTCCCGAGAATCGTGGGAGGCCCTGGCTTTTCAAAGACCTGGATGATGAGTGTTTACAGGACATGTGATATCCAGTCGGGAAAAAAACATTTCCACTCTTATTCCGGTAGAAGTATTGCTTGAGCAATTTTAGTTAACATTCGAGAAGCTTTCTAGGTAGGATGTCCTCATGTGATCTTTTTTATCAATATCACCTCGACGAGAGAATTCATAACTCAATCACCATCAATGTGTAGTAACATTGATTTCTTGTCCAAGCTAGTATTAGTTTCCAAATCCTGTCATGGTTTTAAGAGAATGCGATACTTTTTTCAATAACCATAAAACTGCACAATAGAAATGTTGTGAACATGAAGCGTAACAAGAAGAAATGAACTTGATATGCCCTGGAAGTAGCCATATGGTAATACAACACTATGTGTAGAATAGAATATTTAAGTTCGGTTCTAATTATTCTTTATAACTAATTGTGCTAGACTCCATTTTTGAGTGGGTCAGGGATATTCATCTTTGTAAGTGCTTTAATGGCCATGGATTATCAGTATAGAGAAACTGCTATTTTTCCATATCGAGAACATTAAGAAATACTTTTAGTATCTATGCGGTAATATTTATACAGACAGAAGCATTGATATCTTTGTTATAGATTGTGATGTAATTTAATCTGATATATTCTTTATAAGTAACTTGTAACTTTTTTAAGTAATATTTAACAATCAATGATGTTGTTATTGTACTCCTTTTTATACATATCTTCTATTTACACATGGCATTAATCAAATGAAATAAAAAATAGAAGGCCTCCTAGCAACTCTGAAAACTAAAACCAGAAAAACACAAAAATACATATTTCACCAGCATCCACTACCAACACTCAGAGTATTATGAGAAGAGATTTATAGAACATGTCTACCTTTCAGATTGACCCAAATGTAACAAAAGAAGATTGACAACTTAACGGAAATTAGACCATGATTTGCCAACGAAAATGAATTCTAAAAAATTTCCAGAAAGATTTGTGTCAATCTAACTTTTTGTTAGTTAGCTGGAAGGCTTACTTTGTGCATAGCATTAACCCAATTATAATCATTCACTTGATGGTTATAGTAATCCTATTTGAGTGAGTCCCCCATGTCGACAAAATGTAATCATAGTCGTTTCATCAAAACATTAGCTTCAAGTCGTTGTGAGTCACTATTTGGCTCTTATATGTGAAGAGATATGAACATTGTTTGATGATGAAAGGATTTGTATTGGCTACGAAAACACCAGAGGCTAACAGATGGAAAAATATGAAATTTACTTTCCATAGCTCCAAGAAAGGAATGAACACCCTTCATTCAAATAAAGACTTATTTTCATTAGGTTTTTAATCTAGGCTATAAGTTTATAATCAGTAAAGCACATAAGCAAATTATTAAACCAGTATTTGCTAAATATTCCGACACATGAATGCAACAGACTGGTGAACAGATTTCTGGTCTACTTTGTCCTGTGGACTATTAAATAACTTTTAAAAGCAATACCAAGATAAATATATTTTACTCGGTACCCTATCATTCTTCCTTTAACCTATCCCCCACTCCCACCCCCCTTCGATAACAGCATATCTGACTAGGTAAATAATAACTAGTTCTTCGTTCTAGCCTTCTAGGAAGTAAAGAAAACTAGTTCCTCGTCCCTGCCCACATTCTTTTTCTCACCACCAGTCTCTTTTTTCCATCACATTAATTTACCCTTGTAATCTATGTAGTTCATCTGACAAAGTCATACAGCATACAGACTAACCTAGCTAATGTTCACTGTAGTCTACCAGCGTTCAGGGCAACCCACATGGTGTATGATTTGTCGAGCTACATGTTTCCACACAAAATCTGTTTCTTTCAAACTGGATTCTTCATCTTAATAAACAAGATGGGAGGGGCTTTTTCATCTTCCTTTTTCTCTTCAAAAGGACTAGATGAGAATGTTTTCTTTTTATTTATTTACTTGGCTATTAGCATCGACTAACACATTTGTGCTCATCAGTACACTGCTGAATCAGTGCTAATATTTGGAAGATCAATATTAACAATGAAATATTAATGATTGCGACAGTCAATTAATAATCATATATATATCTAATTTGTGTTATATAGTATAATAGCACATGATTAGTCATTTACATGGAAAAATGTGTTGTGTTGATACAATCACACTGCACTTTATAACCTGTTAAAAGTATGTAGGTTAAGAAAACAAGTTACACCGTCAGCAAACAAGTTTGTAGGATAATTCTTGAAGAGATCACCATAGATCTAATCCTATGGGGGGTAGGGAGGGGTTGGTGGTGGTAAGGAGGGTGGTGGTAAGGAGGGGAGGGGTAGGAGAAGAGGGACATGTTCATTTAATATAAACTCCCCCATCCCCTCTCTCCTGCACTAATGATTACATCTAATAGATGGATTGATGAGTTGTAAATCTAATAGAGATACCTACAAATCTATAATATCATGTACTAATTTCTTGTTCGAACATTCTATGAAAAACCAAAAAAGTATGAATTCCATCTAGTATGAATTTCATCTACCAAAAAAAATTCAATTTTAATGTCAGATAACTGACTTAACAATTGAGTACATCTGTCATCTAGGGTTGTTCCCAAGAGGATGCTGACTGTCATTATCCTCTACAAAGGAAGTCATCCAATTCATTAACCTCATTTATTTATAAGAGATACTAATCTTACAAACATTGCCATCCCTTCCCCCAATCACGCCCACCAAATTCATGACGGTATTCTATAAACATGGTGAAGCCATCTTAATCACAGTTAAAGGTCCTTTAGGTATTTCAAATCTGTTTAATAGAACAAACTGCAACTGAAAAGAAGAAGGGTGTATTTCATGTTGTACTCAAACTTTGGATGGTGACTAGATGGGGTTCTCAGGAGAGAACCAGAATAACCAAGGGCAACCACACCATTACCCACAACTCCATTTGCTCACAGACAAAATATCTTGAACTGCCAATTTGTAAATTTATACTTTACAATCACAATACTACACAATCAAACTTATTTGCATTTAGTTAGTTTTAATAGTTTTAAAACAAATGTACCCCTCCCCCTTTAACCTAACATAAATTCTTATCATTCATCTACAGTAGACTCCCAGGGGGTCTATAAAATGTGTTCTTTCTCCTATGCACCCTAGGTGAATGTAAAATACATTTTGTTAGCAGATTATGTCACTCAACAATCCTAATAACCTAGCATCACCCTATTGTTGTCCTCCACCCTTTCATTTTATCTATTACCCTAAAAGAGTATCATGCTATTGTTTTGTTTCTTGAAACTGATTAGTCAAACGTGACCAGGGGGAACATTGTAGATGGAGGACTATTCTCTGTTTTGTTCTTGAAGAGTGCCCTTAGGGAAATGCTGACAAGTAAAACTATTTCTTGTTAAATCAGGTAATGCAAAGTATTTGGAAAATGGTTTCTTAATGTAGCAACTGGTCTCAACACTTTCAAGGTAGCTATCAGTTGAAACCAGTTCATTCGAGTTGAGACAGTTACATTTTTATATTCTGACCAGTTGATCCCCCTTCCCCCTGTAAAATGGCACCCCTTCCTATAAACTTCATCTGAGTTCACCCACCCATAGCTCTAAACTTATGTCCAGGGAATTTGAGATACAAGCCTAACCATATTTCAAATAAAGAAAATTTATCATTTTTGTTTACTCCTAAGACTCTGGTTGTTGGCTTTAAACGTAGCAAAGCCGCAAACGACATTTTGGTACCCTTGTGTTATGCTATCAATATCACAACACATTCCTTTCAATTGGATTTTGAATGTACCGCCTACAAATGTGTGCTGAAGGTCTTATGGGAATCAGAAAATTCAAACCTTATCAAAATATTCTTTGAAAACTTACGATCTCAACAATACCATCTTTTACAGCTTAATGAGAGACAACTGATGACCCTGTTACATGTTTGGGACAAACAGATTATTACTGAAGCTTTTTCCTTTGTAAAAAGAGTTCAAGATGCTTAAACAAGATCAGTGGATGGTATTAGAGTCTAATCAATGTTGTTTTATGGACCAATAAAGCAACAGAAGAACATTACTTTATCAGTCGCAAATCATGATACAGTATTAAATGAAGGTAATTTAGTCTTAAATTGAAAACGGAATGAACTAGTATGTCATAAATAGGGGTATGTTGATAAGACACAGGGCTCTCAGAGATCAAAATCTACTCCTATTAACTCAGTGTTAGTGGTACTTTCCTATAAAGAATAGATATTCCTTCCAACTCTGCATACAATATAATAATATATTCCTAACTATCAAATTCATATTTTGTCAATTTAACAATGTCCATCCACTCAGAGCCTATTCATGAGCCTTCAACAAACATCATGGGACAAACTATTATCCAAGGCCCATCATAAATACAAGTATCACATGATACAACCATATTTTTGAGGGTCACAAACAAACACACACACACACACAGAGACTAACTGGACAGACTAGGCTCTGATGCTATCTTTGAAATCATAAATGAACACCCAGATAGAAACATGAAGGACAAATCATTTACCAAGGAGAGAATAATATTTAACAAGGATAATTTTTATGACCATCTGTAGCAAGGTTCTATTTTATGACTGTGTTTGTTCTAAATGACCTTCAAGCAGAAGTTTATGTACAGCTGTGTGATAATTCTGTCCATCAATAAGCTATTTAGGCATTATAAGGAACATAAACATGGGAGAATGTGTTGTTCTGTGCATTCCCCGAAACTTAATCATTTGGGTATTCAAAAGCATCTATACTTAATACCCATCTCACACGCCCACTGTACGTGGTAAGCGTGCTGTGAATAATAAGCTCCAAGAAACAACAAGTTCTATGCTGTGGGACTGCAGTATGAATTATCATGTTGTTTTACCTACATGTATTTCATTGCTTTTTCCATGACATTTTTAATTTCCTTTTTCATTCATATTTAAAATAATTGAAGACATTTCATTTCCTATGTTCTTGAGAACCAATCAAATACACAGCATTTTTGCTTTACCAGTAAAAGCCACAAATTCCCGCTAAATATATAATATTTCCATGGTGTTGTTAAAATTTCTTGTAATATTTTCTTGTAGAATAGGGAATTCAGATTTTCTTGTAACCATGGAAACTGCCTCAGTGATAGCATTATATACTCCATCTTCTAGCTTTAAAATCATTTCAGATTCAGTAACAACTGACCTCAAAACAGAATGTGGATTAAAGATTTTGATTAAGAGAAGGTTGAATATATGACTTACCTTTCCGCAGCTGCTTTTCTCGACAGCAACCTCCCTGAAGAAGAAGTACACATATGATCCGATTTCATAGGAAGAAATGAAATTAGGCTCTGTTGTCAAATGAAGAGAAAAAGTAAAGCAATGATTAAAGCAAATTGACCAACACTAAATACGAAATCCTAGTTAAAGGTGACCGGTAGCCACGGTTATTAGATCTGAGACCGTTACTGCATAAAGATGTAGGACATTGACAAGAATGTAGCAAAGTTTATTATTTGTATATTTTTTATCTTTTTAACTTTCATTGTGCTCATTCTCCTCCCCCCTCCCCAACACACACACATCCCCTTGCTTTTCATACAGTAAAACCTCAGAGATCTCTGAACCAGTTGAAACCAGAGGTGGTTCAGATAAGTACAGTAAAATCTCAGTTATCTGAAGGTGTGGTTTGGATTACAGAACTGTTCAGATAATGGAGATTTGACTGAAGCTGAACTATTTCTTCCTACTGTGTGACTACAGAAATGCATCCCTAAAATCCTTTGCTACTTATACAGCACCATCTACATGTCTTTGTACATCTATCAAGATCTTTTTACTAATGTAAAATACAACAGGTGCACATGTTCAAGCTAGATAGATACATGTAATTCTGAACCGGATATTCATCTGAAAGACGATCATAAATGACAGATCCAAAAAGAGAGACTCTCATGAATAAACAGAACCAGTTTAATTTAATCCCGATACCGATGGCCATAAAATTCTTAAAAAATTTCAGCCTATTGCTACAGAGTGAATTTATTAGCTGAAACGTGACTTTTATGAAAAGAAGAGCAATTATGGATGACCAGAAAACACGAAACGTTCATTGACAATCCGATAAAGTCCTTCCCACTATCACTACATATGTACAATAAGGAAGGCCGATTTTATCATCTCTCTTGTTCAGACGTGATAACCTATGCTCAAGATGAATCAAATGGGATTATATATGCCATTATAGGAGGGAATTTTTTTTTATTAGATTAGATACAGGATATAGGGAACTGCTGGTGTCTTTCAGATTATAATCATGTATAGATAAAATAAATTAATATATCAAGTATTGCTTTTCATATATTTATTTTAGATTGTTACAACAGGACATGTAATTTGTAATTCTGAACCAGATATTCATCTCAAAGACGATCATAAATGACAGATCCAAAAAGAGATACTCTCATGAATAAACAGAACCAGTTTAATTTAATCCCGATACCGATGGCAATAAAATTCTTTAAAAAGTTGGACCGATTGCTACAGAGTGAATTTGTTAGCTAAAACTTTTATGAAAAGAAGAGCAACTATGGATGACCAGAAAACACAAAACGTTCATTGACAATTCAATAAAGTCGTTTCCACTATAACTACATGTACAATAAGGAAGGCCATGTGAAATTCCACCATGTGAATTTAGCTACAACTCAGGGCCAGATTTAGAAATGTGGGGGCCATGGGCACTATCTTATGTGGGGTCCCTAAGACCCTCATTAGAAAAATAAATCTAAGATATTATCTTCCTTTCGTGTAGTAATACAGATACATTCTATTGATCATACTTTGTGTTGAGTGCATTGATAGGCTTGCTTTGATAGATTTAGCATTTTGCAGAATAGCACCGTGACAATTACCATACAAAAAAAATTATAGTAATTAGTGGGGGCCCCTTTGAGTGGGGGCCACTGGGCCTGTGCCCCATCCCTACTACAAGTGGGAACACTATCCATTGGCTGTTTTGAACAGAGATCGCAGGAAGTGGAATGGATCTTACAGACAGAGATACAGGGACACAACAATGTAAATACATTGTATACCGTTTTCAACTATTCTATATCATTTAGTATTAAAGTTGATTTATATTCTTCATAATAATTTCAACATGTCTGACGAATCTAATAATCATTCACATGTCTCACCACTTAGCCATTTTGCATTCAGCTGAGCTGTCCTTAGTGCGGGAGATGGTCCAAGGGTTCTGTAGACGACAGGGTCACGAGCAGTGAAGTCCATAACAGTCCCAGAATATAGGTCCCCCTCCTTTGTCAGAAGGGCTGTGGCATTGAATTTAGGGTCATAGGGGCAGCGAGCTATCCCAGACAGTTCAGATTCAACTTCTGTTACATTGGTTCTCTGAAGAAGGAAAAAAAAAAATGTTAGAAGCTTATAAGAATAATGACAAGTTGGCATGTTCAACACATTAAATGCAGTCAATGTTTTAGACCAATGTGATTCAAGCAACACAAGAGGGCAGACTTTGCCTTTGGTAATGGTTGTTTTAATGAAACATATTCACGGCAAAACAAAATTCTGGCTTGAACAACCTGTTGTCTACTACTATCAAATAAGCTGGCTATGATACACAGAGTTATTTACTCTAATATTTAATACTTTCCTACCCAAAACACCAAATCAAAAACAATTACTGCAATAGGGTGTAATGTAGAATCACAAATGCTTGGCTCCTTAACTAGACCAAAATAATTAAAAAAACATTGCAAATGCTAACTTTAACTGGGAATATTACAAGACCACTAGTACGCTGAAAGAAGTTGCCAGATTCAATATCACGGTACATTGGGATATGCAAAGGTGTTATATGAGGTATAAAGGGAGTATGCGCTCTAAACACATAAACACCACTCAACTTTAATAATTTTAATTCTCTGAAGTTGTGAGTGCTTTTGACAGGGCCTGAGTACACTAGAACTTCAAATCAAATTGAATCACTGACAATCAAATTGAATCGATGCATCAGTGCCGATCTTCTTGCCTTATATGATTTTACATAGAAGGTCATATGTGCTGCAAGTGAACAATCGCATTTTTTCATTTTTAGGATTTCATTTGGTGAAGTTTAATTTATATTTCATCTTAGGAAGTTTACAATCAAGTTAGATGGTTGAGTCTAGTCTTTCAAAGTCTCAAGTCAATCTCTGCAACTTTTTGATTCAAGTCTGACTTCTGTTGAGTAAGACTGGAATTATCGTAATCAGTGGTGGTGTCAGGGGAGAGGAATAGAAGAATTTGCGTCAGAAATCTGGTTCACCCCCTCCCATGTGATATTTTCCTCCTCGATTTGTCTTCTCCCCCATCCCCTCTAAAGTAGTCTGACTCAGTCGCTGATTATAACCCTGTTATTAAGCCAGGGTGCTGATCTCTTATTCTATTAATGGCAGTAATAAACGTAACAGCAAGACTCGATCAGATGGGGATTGGCGAGAGAGGAATTCCCAAACTGAAAATATGGGTACAAAATAAACTAAAATTATGATCAAGCCAAACTTCTCCCAGTGTAAGAATTAGCTATAGCACAATAGCAATACTGAAACCTTGGCCTGGTGGGTCTCTGTCCTTGGTAAGACCTCCAGTTGTGATATGAGTGATGTAACAAATATAAAAATACACATAAGTATTTAAACAAACCATTTGTCCAAGATGATCTTTGCTCACATAAAGAAATCTGCTTAACAAAAGATTTAATTCGTTTGATGGTCATTAGCGGTTAAGTTGTCTTTGCAAATGGTGAATGGAACCATTATATTGAATTGTACACAAAACAGAACCAGCTTAATGGACCATGAAGTTCAAATTATGAATATCAACAATGAAACCAAACTTGGCCTAACCTTCTGGGGATTATAGAGTTCAAAGGATCAAGAAATATACATGTACACACAGAAGCTAACTTTTCTTCTGAACTAATGAACAACATCTCCTTAATAACACAATAAACATGAGAGCCAAATAAATCATCATTCTGGTTGAGGTGTATGTTGGACACAAACCTGTAACAACTTATTTTTGTGTTCTGTACGAAGAAAATTATTAAATACATATGTCAAAACAGGAAAAAGTGTTTATGAAAGAATCAGAAGTCTAGGAAAGTGTATAATGCTCAGAAAGTACCTTTACACACAACAAAACTCAGGGCTGCTAGAGAACCTAGTGACCTAGGAAGTGATTTTATAGGTGTAGGGTGGGTAGGGAACAGATAGGGGAACATATGTGTGATCGAGTTCATGCAGTGAACTTCAGTCATACCTTGTTGTATCATATTCCAAGTAACTTTAGTATATTTCAATTTTGTGGCAATTATGGAGAGAAATTTTGTTGGGAATCCGAAAACATGCCATCATGGGTTGTTAGACCTCACTATATACTGGGCCAATCAGTCATATTTTATCATGTTTTAGCTTTAAAATGGAAGTTGGCATAGTGAGAGGGGTCCAAAGTGCCTCCCTTCGCTTCCTGTGTAACTGATTCGCAGGGACCCAAAATGTATATGGTGCAAGGCGCAGGTAAGGAATGAGAGGTATTAAAGGGCAACATTCCTTTTTAGAAAATAAAATTCTGTTCTACGCTGTCACATTTTGCCGTTTTGAGCTGCATGCTGGTAGATCAGTGCAATCAAATCGTTTACCTTAGGGAGCCTACACATAGAATAGTACATGGTAGAAGAGTACATAGTACAAGGGATAGCTAAGAAAAATGAGATGAGGACAACATTCATCTTTATAGAATGAAATTTCTAGGTTCTACGGTGCTACCATTTTAAGCTGAACATTGGCAGATAAGTGCAATCTAATAAGGGGAGACAGGATAGTATAAAGCAATATGAATAATTTACTATAGGGAGTAGACACTGTAGAAGAGTGCATAATATAAGAGACTGTAAGGACTGAAGAAATTAAATAATTGAATTCCCTTGAGGGCTCTGTCCTACTTATCTTTCTCTTTCTGTGTCAATGATACACCCCTACCGTGACCTGATAATGCCACCCTATGAACCTCAAAGGTTTCAACTAGTCCTATCTCCATATACTAGGTATCATTATGTTCCATGTTAGGTTATGAACAAAATAATACACAAAATATGATCAGTGAGTAGGCGTAATATCTGAAATAAATCCATATGACAGGCTTAATCAACAGCAATGTTGACATTCTGCCAAAGTAAAGAGCAGGTCAACAGGTGCCTCCCCCACCCCCTAGGGGTTATATGCTGTATGACATGCATCCATAGAAGAATGAATTTAATGTACAGGGTGAAAGGATACTGTAAACTTTGCTGTTTAATTATCAGAATTTTATAGTACACAGATGGTAGGGCGTAGGAAAGACCTCACAGATAGGGGAGGCAAGGTGACAAAATACTATAAACTCATGACTCAATAAATATTTGATTCTTAGAAAGTTTAAAGTCTAATAAAGTTGGAGCTTCATTTCTAGTTCAAGTAAGGGAAAAGTGACAAAATTTATGTCACCCAGACAACAACATTAATAGTATTAAGACCATTAATTCCAGAATCTTATTTCTTTAAATGTGACCACTGACTTTTCCTTCAACACTTAATGTATCAACAAAGTATTAAACAACCAGGAACATAAATACCGAGACAAAAAATCCAGGGTAGTCACACCATTTATTTGGATGTGCTTTGAAATAACTATCATCCCGTAATTTCTTGGTTTAAATATTTAGTTAAATTATTTCAGTATTAAATTGTTAATGTAGATATATCTAAGTAGGTATAGTCTTACATAATACAATGTGGAGGGGGAAGGGAGGGGGGTGGCTGTATTTCTGGCTACTTCAAATCATGAACTTAGCTGTAACCTTTCCATAACAGCATACTTATTGCTTATAAGGCATATATTTTGCAAGAGAGTTTTAAAGTACCAAGCTATAGACTAGGCTTGGGCGAGTAGACTCGATTCTACTTCGGAATCATGATTCTTGACCTGAGAATCGAGTAACGATTCCACACAGAGTAGGACTCGATTCCATATACTGTATTTTCCCCCCTTTACAACTTTAAATGATTGAAAATAGAAAAATAAATGTAAGTTAAG
>JAODAF010644561.1:0-12958 GCA_027574765.1 Molpadia intermedia
ATCATGCAATGTAAACAATAAAAACATGGCGGCGCCCATACCCTCTGAAAGTCTGAAGGAAATTGTTCCGGAAATTAATTTAAAATACACATAGAGCCTAGGCATATGGGTGTTGTTATTGATTATTATATGATATTAAGCAGCATGTTATATGATATTTCTTCATATTTGGCCATGGTTTCCATCTCCTTTAAGGATGTACACAAACAGATGTTCTATCTTTAAAACTATTCTAGCAAATGATTATAAAACAGTACATCTATGTACATTGCGTTGTAATGTACATACATGCCCATTCTCATATACTCAAGGTGACGTGATGTGTAATACATGATTTTCCTGCTCTCCTTTTCCTACAGGTATTACAGCTTGGTGTGCTTGGTGGTAAAGACGTAACTAGTACCGCAAAAGCCATACTTTGCAACCTCCTGGCACCTGAACTAGCACGTCAGTACAACTGGACAGGAGCAAAGGGGAAAAAGGAGTTCCAGTCCTTAAAGCTAAATAAAATTTTACTACGTAAGTTCATTATCTTAATCATTACACATAGGGTAATTCAGGCGAAAGTGTTGCTTTAGGCGCAACAGATATTGCCTTTGTGAACTGGAAATTTCAAACTAGCCCGCATTTTATCCATGGACTTTTAAGGCCACCCGTCTTAATAGGCTTACAGTTTCATGCCTCTGATGCAGTTATTAATCGACTAGAACATGAATCTGTCAATATCAGGGCTGGACAACATTAATTGTTAAAAATTAAAAACAATGTTTCACATGAATTTGTGTGGTAGGTATAACTGGGGAGGGATCAAGTAAATGGTTGATGGGGTGGCAATGGGGTGGGGAGGAGGCCCCAGTGGGTGGTTGGGTGATCTTTAATTTTCAACTTTTATTGACTTTTAATTACACTGGTTTAACATACAAATTGTAATGTGATATGACTTTTTTTTTATGGTGATATGCCTACATGTCATCAGATAGGCGGGAACTGGTACTTTTGTAATGCGTATGGGCATATTTTTAATTTATGTTTTATAACTTCTTAGTGATATACATTATTATACAGAACTTGTCTTCAACTTGTTTGTATTTATCATGTTGGCTCTAACCTAACTTTGTGTAAACATAGCATAAACAGCGCTGTCTACTGCAGACAATATGCCGTCCCAACAGAGGAATAAACGGAAGAAAGAAACAGAACTGTTAAGTGCAGCCTCAAATCAATAGCTGTACATAATAATATAGTATACTTTAACTATGTACATCATTTACGTTAGTTACACTGAAAACATTGCATAAAAATGAAATTGAAGCGGGCCATCGGTGCCCTATGTGTCTCATGTGCCTCATTTGTGCCGTCGGTGCCCCTAATAAATTTAATCTACTGACAGCCCATAGGCTGTGCCCTTTTTGAAAATTTTGTTAAGCCCTGCAATATCAGGCATGTGATTGTTCAAATACATTGGGTCCATTGGTTGTCCTTGAACAATCACAATGAGCAACTGAGATATTAGATGGAAACTTAAAATGTGTGCTGTTAAACAGTGGCTGCATATCATTGTGTACAGAATGTA
Source organism: Molpadia intermedia (assembly GCA_027574765.1). Classification (NCBI taxonomy): domain Eukaryota; kingdom Metazoa; phylum Echinodermata; class Holothuroidea; order Molpadida; family Molpadiidae; genus Molpadia; species Molpadia intermedia. The sequence continues at coordinate 1,574 of JAODAF010644561.1, forward strand.
AACAGTGGACATGCATATTTGTAGAAGTTGGGTGTTACTTTAGAAATTTCAGATTAGCTATCGGTAATGGAAGTCTAATATTGTGTACATCACATCATGCCACTCTGCTTGACCTTAACTCTTTTTAATGCATTTTAAACCAACAGGGGCAGTACGAAGAAATTCCAGAACAAAGGATGCCACAAAAGATGAGGTTAAGGGTGCAGTGATATCGTATCTATATAATGCTAGGGACTTGAAAGGAGGAAGAAATAAGCGTAGGGCGAATGGACACTTTGTCAATGGTAACCCACTGTCCGACACAGAAAGACCAAATGACCTAGATGGTGAGGATGAAGATGAACAGGAAGATTTAGAGTTTTAATCAGTTTCAGGGACAGTTGTAACATGAGCACCAAAAAACAATAGGGTTCATCTACTACCTCTGGGGAAGTAACCCACTAACTATCATAACGATCGGATAAACCTTTATTTAGTTTATTGATTTGTCTGTCTTAGTCAGTGTGAAAGCCTCTTTTCATAATACAGAATCATAAATCCGATACTGAATGGAAACCATCATCTAAATTGTCTTCTTTTATAATTTTTGTGTATATGTTGTTGGTAATATATGTAATAATGTATTTCTATATATAGGTATATATATATATATATATATATATCATATATTACATTAAGCATAATCCAGCTTATCACACTCCTTGCCAGAAACTATACACAGTACCTTCAGCCATAGTAGTTACAAAAGTGGTTTTGTACTTTGACGGAAAATCTGTGGGTTAAATTTTCAATGAGAACGCCATAAACAAATAAACTGCAAACCCTGTATCAGTATGTTCCACAACTCCATGCAATGGTATAGTCCAGCATATATGGAGATGAAAGTTTAACATGATTTTTTTCTCCTGATATTACTCCTTTCTACCCAAAACACTATAATTTAGTTTCATGTACCTTACCTTCTTGCGTTGTGTTTTGTTACATGTCATTTAACTACACAATTTATTGTGGTATTTAATGTTACTGAAATATTTGTTAGAATTCACCATATTATTCTATTACTTGAAATGACTGTGACTGTAAAACGTAGTAAACTTGTACTTGTACTTGTAACCACTTCTCCAAGAACACTCCCACTTATCCATATCCGTCCATGTTTCAAAACCGCCTTGTGTAGATTAAACAGATATGTACATATGTCATACACTATTTTATATACAGTACACATTATTTTATATATTTTTAAGTAGAAGTTTTGTAAAAGTAGGATTAAACAGATATGTCATGCACTATTTTATATACAATACACATTATTTTAAAGTAGAAGTTTTGTAAAAGTAGGATTAAACAGAAATATGTACATATGTCATGCACTATTTTATATACAATACACATTATTTTATATATTTAAAGTAGAAGTTTTGTAAAAGTAGGTTTGTAAAATTAGGAGTGTTGTAATGATAAGGTTATCACATTATCAGTAATATATATGTACGTATTTGTTGATTCAGGTAAAAGCAGTTATAAAAGGATTTAAAAATAACTTATTGTTGTATACTATTTCACTACACATGAACATGTTGCTGGATTTTATTAAGACTTGTTTCATTCAGAAATTAAATGTTGGTTTTGTGTTATTTTCTCAGAACTAAATTTGATCTTCTGTATAGGCTACAGCGGTATATGTCAGAAATTGGTGGTGAACATGTACCCATGTAGAATAAACCATATCCTGCCCACTTAACCACTAGGGGACAATGGGGCCCCTATTATACCCATGTGGGATGGCCCATATCCTGCCTATATACCATATGGTCCCCAGGTGAATCCCATATTAAACCCATGTGGGATGACCCACAACCTGCCCATGTACAACAGTGCATGTGGGCCCCAGGTGAATCCCATATTAAACCCATGTGTAATGACCCATATTCTGCCCATGTACGACTGGGGTATATGGGCCCAGGTGAATCCCATATATAGCCCATATGTAATGGCCCAATTGTCCCCAGATTTTTTGTGCCTATATGGGCCCCATATTAAACCCATATGGGTTATCTGGGTTAACCCATATGGGTCCCATATGAATCTTGGGTGCAACATTTTATGGGGCCCATATATGACCACCCATGTGGGAACCATATTTTAGCCCATATGTATCCCATATGTTACCCATCTTTATATATATATATATATAATAAAAATGGTTTCCACGTGTACTCCTTATAAAAATATAGAATGTGATGTATATAAAATTCCAATAATGGATGGTGGACAATCAGAGTACGAGAGGCAGGAAACCTCTATATATAATAATACAAAATAGATATTTCGACTCAGTCCCCTGGAGTCCATTTTGTATTATTATATATTTGTTATTCGTACTATGATTGTCCACCATCCATCACTGGAATTTTTTATACATCACATTCTATATATATATATATAAACATTCAAAAATTCTTTCCCTTGTTCATAAAGGCAAGGTGCCAGTACTTGGGTAGAATTTCTCATTAATATATCGACTAAAATCTGCAAATAAATCAAGTTCCCTACGTTTTGGAAACTACAAGGGAATTTTTTCCACTTCTGATGGGCATGTTACATTCATATCATACCAGTATAACTAGCTTAGTGTGGTAACTTGTGCAATATGTAAAAGTTACAGAAATGTCACCAGGATTGTATCATGCTACATCCCAAAATCTTAGTTTCATTAGCCGAGAGGAAACCTGAGAGGACGGGGTGGGGATATGTACTTGTAGTTATCTCGGCCCAGACAGCGCCCTAGAAAGAATTAGCAATGATGCTTGAATGCCTAGTACTCTTCAACACAGAAGATAAAATTTAAATGCAGTTCTTGTAGGCATGATATCAACAACCAACATATTTTTGAAAAAGAAATTTGACAGATACACTCAAAAGAAAATATTAATAAATGCTATGGATGACTGACAGTAACATCTATATATTTAATATTACAACTGGTTTGTATTTTGTATGAAGATTATTACCATATACCTTCGCAACATTTCAAAGAATATAAGAATCATATGGAAGCCTTGTTGGTTACATATCCCAGCACATTATTGAAATACTACCAACATGAAATATGTTCTGTATTTGAAGAAAAGAGAAGACGTGTAGACTATCCAATTATGGGTAGTAGTAGTATGTACATATCCAGAGTGTGAAGTACTGATTATTTACAGAGAAAACAAAAGCAAAACAGCTATAGAAGTGCTCAAGGTGACCCAAGTCTTGCTCACAGGTAGACGAAGAAGAAATGATGTCATTGTACCACTCAAAGATAAGGGGGGGAGGGAACCATCCCAAAGAAGGACCATTCAAGGTGATTCAAATCTCAACCATATCCCATGAAAGGGAGGATGGACGTACCATGCCAAGTAATGGAGAAGACGCAGAGATAAATAGGAGAGACTAAACCAAGGAAGACACATTTCGTTTACTTTGAAGATGAAACAAGCTGTAGAAAATTGTCAAAGATGAAAGGCCCATTGCCCCTCTATTGGTAAAATACCTACTAGCCCCATACTACAGAAAGAACAATATGCCTTTGAACAAGAGGCAAATTATTGAACTTGTTCTAAAGACAGCAAAGCACTGATCAGAGGTCCCAAGACGAGGAGTGGGAAATAATGCCAGAGAGTATAACTTTTTAGAGACTCTAAGCCAAGTAAGTCGCTGTTATCGGAAGAAGACTGGACAGATTAATAGATCAGGAAGACTCCATCCTTTGCCTCTTCAAACTGGTCCTTGGTCAATGAAATTTGTCATACACAATTTTCTATTACATGTAGTAGTACAGCAGCTGTTCATAGGAAGAGTGTATAAAGGAGACATTTGATAGACATCTAACATAAGATATATGTTAATTGCAGTAACTTGGTTAAATAACAAACATTAAATTAAAATGCTCTTTTAGGAGTATAGTAAATACTATAATTTCTGCCCAAAGAAGTTTCTACCCAAAGTGGATAAGACTGATTTGCAAATTTCTTGTGAGCTTCTTTAAATATCGGAACCTTCATGCGTGAATACACTGAACTATAATGGATAACAGACAGGATAAAAGACAGGGCTACCCGGTATGTTATGCGTACCGCATTGTACAGTATAAGAGATGGCCAGTTTACTCAAAAGTTTAAACCTCTGGTTAATTTGAAATAGAGGGTATATAGAGGCATATATAAAGAAAGCACTCATAGCCCATAGAACCATAGTTACTGTGAATGATGATACACATCTATAACCTAAGTCATTATTTATATAGTGCTCCAATGCACAAGCATGCACAACACATCTCTAAACCACACATGTGTGCATTGCAGACAGATGAGTGTACTATAAACCTACAAGCGATGTGTAAATATGATCAATACTGTATACGGAGAAATTTGTTTTGAATCCTTGAAGATAGAAACGAGACTACAGACTTCCTAGAATGTCTGGGTGAGTAATGAGCTTCATTGTAATGTGTTTGATTTAAACAAGATTGTAAGCTTTGATCAAACAACACCCACCTGAATGCTTTAATTCTACTCGTATTAAAATATAACATTAGACAACATATTCCTTTAAGCTAGAATGAACTATACAGACCAGCTCAAATATAGAAAGGTTACAATGTCCATAGTTTACCGTCATAAGCCGACCTCATAAGATGTCATAATCCTTTAAACCCGACATGGATGTTCTTAATAATAGTCTCGTAACATATAGACACACACACACATGCATAATGCAGTTATATACCTTCATACAAATTCATACTAAATTGCATAAACAACTTAACTATTACTGTATAGAAGGGTAGCAGAAGGTACACGTCTTCTCAGGTTCACGCCAAGCTCGAAACTTGATACAGAATGGTCAAATAGCAAATAATTTTATCAACCAAACAGGGATTTTTGCCACTATCGTCAGTTTCTCACTAATAAAAGCTGATTTCTCTGTCTAAGTAAACACAGATTAGGAGACATCATATTTAACTACGGCACAGAGGTCAACAGTGCAATGAACTCTTTAAAAACATGTCAACATCCTCCCGTCATAAAACATCTTAACATAGATGGTACTTTTATTATTCATATATATATTCAAATATATCTTCATCTTCCCTTCTTGAAGTTAGTTTTAAGTAAACAAAAAGGTTTAAACAAAAGGTCCTACCCATCATCCATCAGATTTGTTCTTATTATTGTTTTTTAAATGATACCCAACAAGGATGGTTTAAGCCAGGTTCATTATATAGACAGAGAGAAACATTAATTAATATCAAACCGGTTTTTCAGACTTAAACAATTTTAACAGACATGATAATTACTTTGGATGGTCTTACAATACAATGGGCCATTTTACACTTGAAGGATACAGGCTAATTTTAAAATCTTTGTTCGGGTCTTTGATAATTTAGAAATAGATGAATGAAAATGTTGTTTATGTAAAGTCATACTAGGGTGGATGCATAGTTTGAAATCTAGGTCTTATGTTGAGGATTTCTATTTACAGCATTTTATTAATGAAACAATGTCCCGCTATGTCTGATAGTGTAATGTTGTTGGTATTATATGTTATTTTTTTTGTTTTGCCAATTCAGAATTCAAAGAGAATTTAGGAGTTTGTAGGCTGGAATATCACCAACGAGGACAGATCGTCTTGAGCCTTAACTTACAAAACATTGAGGTATTCTTAGAGTTTGTAGTTTTTTTTAAGAATTTCCAGTATATTATTAATTCATTAAGTGATGATATGGTACCTAAACTTTTTTTTTTTTACCAAAAATTTTTGTGCATAATGGACTAGGATTAGGAATTAGATAAAATCCGGGGGTTGCCAATCATGCATCCAGGAGAGTGTCCCGTGCATGAAGCCCCAGCAGTGGCCCATGTCGTTTTGGTCACCATATAATACCACAGTATCAGCATGTTGCTGTATACTGCTACTATAACAAATCTGAACAATTAGACCGTGAATGAAAACTACTTCACAAATATCTCTTTTGGATCAGTGTTCAGATGTTAACAAGGCAGATAAGGAATAATACTCCCACGCTAAGATGCAAGTCTGATCATTCTCTCGAAGGACAAGAGGGATGGAAACTGTTGACACTTTGAAGAAGGGTATTTTGAGGAATCAAAGGAACAAACGCTAGGAAGATAAGAATTTCTGGTTCATGAACAATTTGCCCAAAAGCTACGTGAATGGTTACTTGGCTAAACGATATACCACAAAATGTAGGATGCGAAAAGAAATAATGTAGTGTGAAGGTTTCCAAGAATTCATTTGACATTTTTATCTTTTCATATCCTTATATAGGAAATTATATCATCACCATTTTCAAGCATCGTCCCCAGAGAATTGGTATTTCAACCATTCTGAACCTTAAAGGGTGATGTGGAGGTTGTCTCAATATGTATGCCTTTGAAATAGCGGAAACTAACATAGTAGTAAGTGGAAGGAGCTGGGTTTGTAAGTTTGATTACCCCTAAACTGTTGCTCATATAATTTAACCCACCTTATTCAACCAAGGTCAATATACAGATGATGATTAGAAACTACAACCAGCTTCTTTATCCTGAACAACCTTCTTTTTTTTAGCTAATCCATCAAATCCATTAACTTTTCCAGATCAGCTTTAAACCAACTAAAGAAATATCCTCTCAAACTGATACTATTACTTGTGTTTATTCAATGTAAAACTTCCCCTGTTGGGAACTTTTAAATCTCTTTTAGGCTCACATCCATTTGGAAACAATTTTCAAGAAAGCACTTTGTTCTTAAAATAAATAATGATTCCTCTAAAGCCATCTCTTTTTTACTGCTTTACACCTTTTAGAAATTAAGACATTTTACGATGCCTATGTATGACTTCCTTTGTCACGATTCAATGACTGTGGACATATTAAACGTAATGAAGCAAGTATTTGCAAACAAAATCTGTAAAATTTAACACCTTCTTAAAAAAGTCTAGGAGGCTTTAACCATCGTCAAAGTCAGTTTGAAATAATCTCCCATAGCAACTAGACACTCTGCCTTCGACCTTCTTTCAAAGTTTGTGGAAACTAACTTCTTAATAGAAAACCTACAAAAAAGTACCATTTTTAAAATCAGTCTTTTAAGCAAGCAATCTTTTTCAAATTTCAGCTGGTCAAGATTAATCTTCCAAACGAGCCATTAGCGCCGTTCATAGTTCGTTTCAGAAATGGTGATAACACAACTGTGAATGCAGTCTTTTGCATTCTAAAACCTGCACAATGTTTTACAATGTAAGCACCTTTCAAAACATGCTTTAAAATGAACTCACACAAATTCTTGTCCTTTGCATAAACTCAACAGTTTGGGTTAAATGCTAGCAAGACTTGTAAAAAAATATCTAAAACTTGATGTTTTTTTTTTTTTTTGAGTGATTTTTTTAAAACTTCTTTTTCGTTCAACTTCTCCTTTGTCACTGGTTTCATCTTCCGAGTCAGCTTTTTTAATAGAGGGCCGTTCTCTCCATTTGGATTCTTTGGCTTCTATTTACAAAGTACATAAAAAAAAAATGCCAGAAGAAATGCATAGTTACAACTGTAATGGTAACGAAAGCCTCTCTAAGCAGTTTCTTGTCATCTGGATGGAGCATGTACAACCCTAGAGGTAGTATAGGAAGTCTGCTAAGTCGGGTGGCGGGAGCTGGTGGAGCGACTGGCCGACCAAGAAAGCTAGCTTGTGAGCATACAGGCATGGTGCTGGCACACGGACGGTACCCTGGGGATCAGACAAATTATCACCATAAGCAAATAATGAAGTAAGCACTGTCCAGCAATTAATTTAAGGATTCCTTACTCAAGGTAATGATTAACAACAAGGTTACAGCAAAAATAAAGGCAATTGCACAAAAGGTGGTAAGAAACTGTTAGGTCAACACAGGGCGGAGGGCACTGTCACACAAAGAGCATTTGCAAGTCACTGGTTGTTATAGGAAGGAACATTTACTTGCATTAGACCAATTTATTTATAAAATAAATCATACTAATTCATTAAACTTTATTTATTACAACCTATGTGTTGTCATAAGATATGCTGATAAGCCTGAACACCTCTGCTACACCCACTCCAAGACTGGTGCAGTTTTTATCTTTTAACAAGTAAAGGACAAGCTATGAATTTGAATTCCTGAAATCTATATTAAAACCCTTACTGTTCATTAAATAAACATACAAGAAATAGTGTCCCATAGCAATCGTACAAAATATCACATCCAGCATTCCATTCTGTGGGAACCAATACACACACGTAGTACAAACACACAATATTTCGATTGTATGACTAAGGACCACCACACTTTCCCAAAATATTCTGCCTGATATTGTGTGTTAAAGTCCTCTGTCATAAATTAGGGTCCACGGTATGTGGGAATGCAAGCAGCACCTACTTAAAAGTATGTCATGTTTGTTTCCTCCAATTTTGAACTAGAGGGCAGCAGATAATATTATGCGATTCTGTCACATTTAGTGCAGAAGACCCATCTTTAGGTCCATGGTTATCAACAAAATCCTTCTTATTATTGTGTTTTAACAGGTTGGTAAAGGCAATCACACACACACAGACCAACCTGACTGCAAGGATTTTTATGATTGGCAAGAGCTTAAGAACCCAAAATGTTTCGTTATCGGTAGCATTGCTTAAACTCACCGGCCAGTTGAAGTACAGATGGGTCAGCTTGTAGCTCAGTCGCTGTAAGTGTTCCGGTTTCAACCCTACTCCGTTCTTGATCACGTTGTAAGAGGTCGGAGAAACCGTTCCCTGGCGGACGCTCTGGCTTATCAAGAAGAAGTCGAACCTGTACATGAAGAGATTAAAACACCATGAAAACATCGTTGGTAGAGACTCGAGGTTATCGGCAAAATTTGTAAGGGAACTGTTGTAACTATTTAATAATATTTAACAATAACCACATTATGCAAATAATAGCCCAGAATGTTCTCTATTCTAATCGGCCAAACAAAATATTACACAGAACAGGGATGTGCCCACGCCGGGCGGCACAGCCCGGGACTAAAAATTACCGCCCGGCACTAATTAAAAAATCGTCATTCCCGCCCAGCACTATTTTTTGGTGATTAGCTCCAGTTGTAGGTAACCTATCACCCTGATTAACGGTGCGTAACGTTCAGTAGCTGCAGGAATACTGGCTGACGTTGCCACGCTCGTTGGCCTATAGCTTGACTACTACTCGCGGGAGAATTATGTCGTTATTAAAGGGGACACCCCCTCCCCTTAGACCTCTCCCCATGCCCGACACTCAGAAATTCCTGGGCACATCCCTGAGTACTTGACTTTCCTTTCCCCAACTGACATGAAATTGAGCAAAACCGCTATTAAGTATCTGTTGCTTTTGTATAAAATTTAGGCCTTTACCCTTCTGTTCTTGATTTATCTGAGGTGAGCCTAGCGTTACACTTAGGCTTAACTTTGCAGGATTATTTTCATGGATTACTTGGTTTGCAACAATTGTTTCTTGCTCTCTAAGGATTTTTACTACCTTTCTAGATCTGGTGCCTTGGACCAATCGCTAACCACAGAACATCCACTTTCATATTTGCATTTAAAGAATAAACATATCTGGTCATGCCTAGCTGCAAAATTTCTTTGATAATCTGCCATACATCTCCACTCATTACAGTACACTTTACCTATGTGAACGATGCAAACACATGCACTTTAATAATAACTTGTAAATCGTAAAGTAGTCCACTTATGCTAAGATTTGAGAGCCATGGGGTCTGGTTTACCTCTCACCAGACATGTGAGGTACAGTATATGCCGCCATCAGGTGAAATATTCTCTAGATATCTGCATGGACCTGACAGTGCCTCTATGATATGACATTGTATTATGTGATGAAAAATTATGTCTTTGGAATGTTGGTTCAGTTTACCTCTGAATTAAAAGTAAGGAACAAAGTGCCGTCTTAACTCTTAAACCTTATTATAATTAAATTTATGGCTTTCATATTAAACAATTACGTACAGTGTATCTGTTATTTACATCATGTATTTACTGCATACTATGGACACCATAGTAACTCAATACTAATAATGACCATGATATAGTAGTATCCTATGTACTACTCAATAAATACACCAATTACTGTAGTGTATTAGAACTGAAATATATTTTTTTATTAATTACTTTAGTGGCCGTTAACTTGAATGCATATGAGTGTTATTATGTGTATGAAAGTCATGGTAATTATTTCCTCATGGTTTGAGTGTTAATTATTTTATCCTACTTGGTAAAAGAAGGACTGCCTGTTTGATAACAGGGTTTAGTGACCATTAATAGTGTTATGATCGTAATGAAATGAAACTCAAATTTATGTCTTGTCTAGAAGATTAGAATGATGATGATCTCATGTACTATGTGGCAGATTCATGCAGAGATGCAATACTGTACTAAACACTACATTACTGTTCCATTAATAAATTTGAATTTCCTCTGTGGATATTGTAGATAGAAAAGAGGTTGGCTTTCCAGATCAAAATATCCCTCAGCCAGTAGAGGTGTGACCGTGTGAGCCACTGAATACAAAATCGTGTGGCACTGTCCCTGAGGCTTTCAGGTTGATGTGTAGGCCTCCAACCATCTTAACCAACCTTTCTATATATCAAATATTACAAAAGTTTTCAACCACTGTAACATCAGTATAATTTTATAAAATGTTTGAAATCATTATATTTTAAATATTTTGAGTAACCATGCAGGCCAATTTTTGGAATCAAACCCTCCCCTCCCCCTCCTTAGAACCCTGTTGATATGTTACCTGGATGTTCAGCATACTGTAGGCTACAACTCTTATCAATGGTTAATATTCAGTCTTATATCGACCTTGCATATATATACAACAGAATTGTCCTGTACATGCCCACCATAACTAGCATTCTTTGTGAATACTACCCTCACTCATCCAATATTATACCTAGATGAGTAAACATATTTTCATTCTTTGGCTATCCTAAAAATTCTGTTAAAAAAAGGGGGGGTTGTTATATAGGATAAGAATTGATGATATATATAAAGTACAGTATGGAAGCTGTTGGTTGCTGTTGATGTTTGAGTCTTTACATTGCAAAGATTGTGGTAAAGACCAAAGCAATATGTCCCCTTCTTCGTCTTTTTTGTGAGTGGGAAAGTAGGTTTATTTTGGTTGTTGTAATGGGGTCTCCCACAGTCCATTCTTCGGTCAAGTCCTCCTTTATTCATGAATTCATTCGACTTCTCTCTACTGCAAATGATTTCAGTCCTTCCACTGATTCATAAAATGAATCGCCTTTAGCTAAGTTTATGTGAGGTTTTTGTTTCATTGTATCATTTTAGATT
>JAODAF010644671.1:0-12953 GCA_027574765.1 Molpadia intermedia
TGGAGTGAAAAGTGCTTATGAAAGCGTCGCCTTCGTACTGCACAAGAAAGAGCGGAGGGAATTATGCGTTTGAAACTAGCTTTAACATTAACCACTTATTATACACTTCATGTACAAACCTACTGTGTCATCTAACAAATGACATTTTTAGGTATTAACAATATATTACACTACATTTTATATGTAATATATTCACTATTGGACGAAACTTAGTGGATAAAGTTAGGGTTTATGACAATGATGACTGTGCTACAGTGCAATATATATTATGATATAATTTATATCAAAAAGTTGATATTTTATTATTAATAAATATTAACGTTAATCCCACTACTAATATTTCTACGTGGATGATCAAAACCATAACCTGGTTTGGAAAAATTGTCTGTCGGAGAAGCTGAGTCGGGTGTCTGAATACAACTTAAATAAAAGTTAACTTGAGTAAGTTTACATGGACAAAATTTGTTGGAAGACCTCCCTCCAGTCGGGAAAGCTTGGAGGGTACACACATCACAGGTTTTAAACAACCCTGAACCTATGACACCTCGGTCCAAAATAATAACCATCAAGGTAACGAGTCATGTAGGAACATTATATGCAAGGTTTGCAAATATAGGGGGTACGATGTTGTTATTCTTGCGACATTTCAATAAATGACGTCACGTGAAAAACTTTGGTATACAAAAATCAATTCGTATTCAATTTCAATCGTGAAGAGGGTGTAGAATTAATGAGTGATTTCCGTTGACTAAGTACGGATATTAGTTTGTAGATATAATAATAACCAGATAAGCATATCAAATATAATTATAAAAATAAACACACAGTAACAGCGTTCACATTTAACGTTTACATATAAATATACAATTATTGCGCGCCGCGCAGTGAATCTGGTCGGATGATAAAAAAAAAACTACTCAACAAACGTAGCCTATCATACTTGTGATAAACCACTCTAGTCGGTACCGGTATATAGCCAGATGTGACTAATTTCTACAATTTGTTGGTACATTTGTTTTATAAATAAAAGAGTTTTCATGATCATATTAAAGATTTTCGGTACTGCGAATGTATGTGTTTTGTCTGTGACAAACAAAATAGCCAATTTGAAAGCTTTCTTTCCCATTTTTAATTTTCCTATTGTCAGCCCCATTCTGTAATCAGCGATTCGTGGCGATATTGATAGTATGGTAAGAAAATAATTCGTGCGGATCAGAATTTACGTACATCATTATATGGAGTCGAGCCAGCTAGTGAGAGATTTATGTGTTACCAAGATATCTTCAGGTATAGACAAATTAACAGACGCCAATACCATTTGTCACGTTCTCCGCTGTTGTGAAACGACCTTGTTTTATTATATTAATTCGTTTGTTTATGCTTTCTCTTTGTATATTGTTTAAAGTACAATGAATTCGGTCACGTTCTTTACCGTATCAATCCAAGAGGTTTTTATCAAAAATTTATGTTAAAATATAATGTTATAGGCACGAGCTTAGGCTTGGTTTTGAAAAGTTAAATTTGTCGGCAAAGAGCTGACCTTCCATAGACAAGTTGAATTACTTAATTAAAGTAATACTGATAGTCGTGAACGTTTTAAGATATTTATTATTTGTTAATTTTCTCTGTTTACGCGCGAAATGGCTTGCCTCGACTCGTCACATAAATTGTTCTTATTCTTAGTTCAGAGCAATGCTTCAGAGAGGACATCATTGTTTATGCTGAACAAGATGCCAGGAATGAACACTATTTGAAAAGCATTTGGCGGGTTATAAAGCGATTATAGGAGAGTATAGGATATAAGCATATAATTTCCTTCAGTTGTTCAAGTTTATTTCGTCTTCTTTCTAGACGTCCATTATGGGTTATATATATTTGCGCTAGATAATTCCTCGCGCTAACATACACTAATGGAAAATTAAACGCAAGAGCAACTCTCAGAGAGAAAAGCTGGACTGGAAGTGGAGGAGAGAGGATTGGATGGATAGAGAAAGAGGCTGGGATGGACGGAGGGAGAGAGGATGGACTAGACGAGAGGAGAAGTTGGACTGAACCGTGAGCGAGGGAGAGAGACACTTAGCTGATCGGAGACACAGGCATATAATGAGAGACGGCGAGAGAGAGGGAGACTGGATTGGACCGAGAGTGAGGCTGGGATGGTCGGAGACAAAGACAGGGAGTGGACTGGGCGTGGTGAGAGACTGGGCTGTACTGCATAGGGGGAGGCTCGTGCGTAGAGCGGATGGGCGGTTTGGCTGTACGGAAGAGAGAGAGGTGTAAAGGACGCATGGCATACAATATGTTTAAAGGTTGATATTGTTGATTTATAAGTTTCCTAAAAAAAAATCCTGTCTTGCGTAATTGATGCTTCCCGGTCATTACAACAATATATACCAAATAAAGTTAAATAACAGTGTGTGAGGTACGGTAAATGTTCATAAACATTAAACCATTTTGTAAAGCAATTTGGGTCTCTTTTCTTTTCTACGCTTTGTAGGTGTTGTGTATGCCAATATTTATGGGACGAAGGATTTAGTACACATTACGGTAATAATTCCCAACTACATTTTCGTATTTTCGATGTTTCCCTAAAACAATTCTATATATATATAAATAGCGATTTTAATTAATGTTTGAAGATATGGTGTTGGTATGGGTGTTTTTTATCCAACTTTTCACAACAAACTTTTAGTATTTATCACTGGAGATGAGATGACAATCAGTTCACCCCGTGCGATCTCACTCACATGCTCGTTAACTAACCGAATAGAAACATGTATTGATTTTTTACATAGATATGATTTAGTAATAGTTTTTGTCGACTGGTTCATTCCAAAGTTTCCAAAGTGAATCAATATCAGAAGAGTCGATGCCCCCCATATCGCTTTCACATTGGTGCCTTAAGGGGCCTTTAGCCTTCTTCAAATATCGACTATAATAGTTAGCCTTGATTTGGTCTAGTCGCGTATTGATTGAAAAGGCGAATTCTTAGACGACTCCAGTTCAAAGTCCATGCAGACAGAGTGATTGAACTTGGAAGTTTCCTGAAATGCCTCGAGGATTATTTTTTCTCTCGATTTGTTCAACAATAATCATTCACACGGTTAGTAAGTATGTGTTCACGGTCATGGGTAATAACTCTTTATTACATTCGGATAAGTTTATTCTAAATACGGGTTACTAATATGATCGCATTATGTAGTCCATGATCCATGATGTAAGAAAAAAATTCTCCTCTGAAAAAGGAAGTTTCCTCATTATCTTTTTATATTTTCTTGTTCCTTTCTCGGCGGATGCATCCCATCAACAGCTAACACTTTAATTACTGATTACCCTCGACAATTCAATATTCATTTTGGTTTATGTGAATGTATAGTATTGTAACATAATTATTATTTTTCTCTGAAAGTCAAAATTATACAGGTAACTTATAAGTAGTCTCCATAAGTCAAACCTACGCCAATATTTCACCATGACACTATTGCTGTCTAGCATGTTCATACTGCCAGATATTTTGTTTTGTCTAACCTCCAGAAGTAACGAGAGACGAGAGGCGAGAGGCGAGAGGCCTCCCGTAACGTGCAATGCTCATGTATTTCTGTGCATGGATCATCTCTCATTTTACGTACAAAATATCGCTTTCTTTGTGCTAAAAAGTCGGTCTTGTCTTTGGTATCAATTACCTTAATTTAACATGGCGCCTTTTTACGAGGTAGTGGCTGCGATAATTCCACACTCGACATCGGTGCGTCATAAATGACCATGAACGTTCAATGGACGAAGAAACGCACATGGTTTCGCTTCTATGCTGATTAAATTATTAAAGTACCAATAGGCAGATTCGAGACGATTGTATGCAATTGATGACAAGCGGGAGGTAATAGTCTGCAATCTTTTTTATAGTTGTCGAGGGATCATGCAGGATATGGCATTTGTACTATATGTGTAACAACTGGTTAACTGGATTGCAACATATGGTTGTTACGTATAAGTATAATATAACGGGAAATTGAGATGTCAATGAAAACACTAGATTAACTGCCCATATTTTTGTTAGTATTATAAAGAGAAACAGGTGGATCGCAATCATTTAGGACATAATCTCGCTTGATCATTTTAGGGGAATATAAATACTTTAAAACAATTAAATATTTCTTTGAAACTGCCCAAAGACTGGATTGTGTGTGTGAGTGGGGATACAGTGAGTGACCATTCAGATACGTCACCATAAGTACCAAAGTCATTTTTATTTCTTATGTATTGGCCATGCATTGAAAGTCATATTGAAGGAAGAGTGAGGGATGCCAAACATAATTTGTGGGGAAGCTGCAAAAACAATTTGTAGATTTAGGCGGCATTTGCGATGCATTTGTAATACATTTGTGACACATTCAATCAGATAATTTAAATAATTTTCCTACAATGTGATATCATTTTTGCAGACACAAAATGAAATTTTGTACAATATATGAGTTTAAAAAAATTAATGAAAACGATTATAGGCTGCAGCTGTTACTATATATATATAGCTTCAATAAGCTCATCAAAATAATCAACTAAATAATTAAGGCCACATCTATACAGAGCTACCTAATCTTATTAAAATGAAAGTATGTAAATGAGAAGACTCTAACTGTAACCTCTTCTGATGGCTAGACCTAGAGAATGTAAAAATGAAAACAAACGAGACTGCTATTATGCTATACATATAGATAGAACGATGTAAACAATTCCATAACAATCCAGTAATTCCTATATTAAGGTTATAGACATACTCATTTTCTGAGGGCATTAATGTTACTAACATGAATGTTAATTTAGAAGCTCCATTGATTTTAACAATATTAAGACAGGCGGAATTAACGGAAACAGTAATGAATAGAAAATGGTTTCTTCGCGAGTCACGAACATTTTAAGGAAGGCGGTAATGGCATTTAAAGTATAAACCAGTGATAATTAATATGTTCTAAAGTTAAACAAATTCTCTTAATCAATTAATTCATGTTTTGTTGTTATGTATGGGTATGTGGAACGACAACAGCTGCTAGAAATATTTGTGTGAGATCCATGTATTTATTAGTTCTTGGGTAATTGTCGTTCGTTGGTCCTCGTGTATTTAAAGGTCATGTGTCGTGTTTCTTTTATTGGAAGGCGTATAATGAATTCATGACGCAAGCGAATTAACGAAAAATAAATCACGTGTGTTAGACTGAAGCTCGTTTGTTTCCACACCACCTTTTTGTGTTCCTGTGTAGACAATTTAGCTGACATTACTCGATTTTGTTGAAATCTAGCTGCTGCATATAGCTGATTTCTGTACGCCTCCGCAGACACGCATAACCGATTAAGCTCAATCTCTATACTCCATGACTATTAATGATCACTTTGTCCAATGATTGTTATAATGGTCCAAATTATTTAATCACCTTGAATGCCACCATTCTAACACTTACATTATTTCCCTCTTGCGTATTACTGCTGCATTTGCTGTGTGGTATTCAATGACGGGTCCCCTGGGTTGTAAATCGGAAGTTTGTACCTTCACAATATTGTTTTACACGGATCTTACATGTAGGCATGTAGGTTGGTTGTGTAGATAGTAGAACTGGATCACCGTTGCTGGATGCTGCGTGCCATGGTGGTATTTCTATCAATACACAGACAAATGCAAAATTGTCTCTGCAAAATTTGTACCTTGTATATATGAGGTTTGATTTTTTAGTGATCTCAACGTGATTTTAATCGTAACATTTACACTCAACAGCACATTACCTTAGAATTATGCTAGAATGTGACAACTAGTGCAATTTGTTTCAGAGTATATTGGTTACAATAACTCTCAGGCGTCACGAATAAATCGTATGTCATCCAAAGAAATATAGGAACGCCACTTGAGTTATATGATATTAATCTGCTATCTTAGACGTCATCAAAATGACAGTATGAAAAGTATCGTGATATTTTAGCAATATCAGATTCCGTATCAGAGTCTACCTAGATGGCATAAAACGATGATAATCTCACTTTGACTAACACCAGCTTAGAGGGACCGAGAATATTAAGTCAAATATATTGATTGAAAGTTTAACTATACTTCAACATTTTACTGTAGAAATGCAACAGTGACGATACTAACAGGGATTGTAAACAATGTGAAAGAATGCAAACCTCTTATACAATGTAATATTAGAAGTGATCGTGCTTTAAAATCCTCCCAGTTTGAATATATGTTTATTGCAATGTTTCATTAACTACTACAAATATTGGTGTTATTTATCGCCCCCTTGGTAATCCATTATCGATGTTCTTTGATGATTTTTTAAATTGCTTTGATTTTATTGCTAGATATGAATAAGAACCTTTTTTCTCGTAGGTGATTGTAAATTATCCTGGTAAAATATTGCATTGAGTACTAACGTAACTAACTTCCATGATATGATATTAGTTTCGTTTCTTCTACTTTCCTAAGCCAATTTATTATGCTTCTCTTATCGATTGTATTTTATATATTATTCATTGTCATCATCAGACGTTGTAGTGATCATCTACCAGTTTCTTACTCAATATGCAATCTATAGTAATCATACTAAAATTAATTTACTACATGGTGAATGGTTTCCTGGTAAAATATTGCATTGAGTACTAACGTAACTAACTTCCTTGATATAATGTATTCCTTTCGTTTCTTCTACTGATCCCTAAGCCAATTTATTATGCTTCTCTTATCGATAGTATTTTATATATTATTCATTGTCATCATCAGACATTGTCGTAACTAATATTAGTGATCATCTACCAGTTTCTTACTCAATATGCAATCTATAGTAATCATACTAAAATTAATTTACTACAGGGTGAATGTTTTCCAGTACGGATAGCATCTTATCTTATAATATTTATAATATTAATTGTGATGGGCTGAAAGCTACACTCTACTTGATTTAAACGATGCATTTGACAGTTTTGTAAAAATTATTATGCTAGCCATGACAAATATTGTCCTTAAATAAGATTAAGTAGACGAAAACGGACAGGTGCTGTTGGCTTTGTTAACTAAAGGAATAATTAGTTTAATAGGAGTTCAATATTCAATTAACAATTCAATAACCATTAACAATTCAAATAACACTTAACAATTCAAATAACAATTAAACGTCGCAAAAAAAAATGTCGCAAGTATGACAAATGTATCATCAAAACCACAAAGGAGGTATATAATATGTGTGATAACAATAACATCACATATGTCGTTGTTAGTAGTTGCTTTATGGAAATTAAATATCACAATCTGTTTTTTTATCACCCACTATAACATCAGTAAAAGCTTTAAGAGCAATTCTTCTTCTGGATTTGACCAGTTCTCTGTTCCAAGTATATATATACAGAATGTATACCTGGTTTGCAATTGTGTAACCTTTAACACATACTTTGTAGTTGCCAACTGGTGTATTTACAAAGTCTTAGGACTTCCCTTTCAAATTATAGAATAATTTCCGTTTTATCCTCTCCTTCAAAATAAAAATTCAAAAACCGTAATAGAGCCATTCAATTTGTCAAAAGTAATTACGTACACCAACTCAATTTGGTTTTCGTCACAATCGCGCAACATATACGGCCACTGACTATATTACCACATGTTATAATAATAAACATTAGGCTATATCAATAATCTCCTATAACGCTTTCAAAACGATATCTACACGTCTTAATAGGCTCACGCGGAGCGCGTAACTGGCGTTGCTGCCTCGAAGTTTTAAGAGTCCAACATAGCCGCGATGACGTCGTTAGTAGTCTAAGGACGCCATATCTTGACTTGATATCTGAGGATTGCGGTCCGTGGATCCAGTGCACTGTAGATGCTAGTCGGGCCTAGGGGTAATGAAACATACAAACGAAACGACACTGGCGTTGTACTGTAGCAATTCAACTTAAATTGACTTAATTCGTCATTCATTGCAATGCACTCTTTTTGGAAAACATGTACCGTTATCATTACTACCTTAGGGCAGTTTAAGAATAGTATATGGAAATTTACAAAGGCCCCATCCTGAGCTAATTAAGGTTCCTGTTTTATATAAAAGGTCTTTTGCCTCTTTGCGGATGATACTAACATATTTTGTAAAACACACAATCGTCGTTCCAGTGATTCAGTTATAAATGGTGAATTCTAATTGATCACAATAATTACTTTAATTCACAGTTTAATTTATGTTAGATGGAACAGAAATACAAAGAGTTATTACTGTAAAGTCTTATATTTGGAATATATTTACTAGGGATTCTAATTAGAATTGTTATTATACACAATATTAAAACATTATGATAACTCTGCCAAGGTCGTTGCTCTGTATTATAGTTTAATCAAATTTTACATGTTTTAATGTAATATTATTTGGCGACACACATATTCTAGTTATTTAATTAAGTTATAGTTATTGTAGACTAGTAACATACGTAAAGGTTACACATTCAGATCACGTTGCTCTTATTAGATAGGCATATTAGCGGCCATTGACATGTATTAAACTCAGAATTAAGTTTTATTAGACAATATCCGCCTTATGAAGATATAAGACGATATACATTTCTAATTAGCATACTTTGGATCCGGTAACTTATTTTAATTAGGCACAATACCTCCTAGCCTAAATCTCGAAGCCTTATTGGAATGTAAGCACAAAGATGAAATATATCATCTTGCAGATATGAATCATACCGTTTATTCTCGATAGCATTTCTAATCTATATATCAATTTCAGAATTAAAGAAACTTATATTGTTACCGCACTATGTTCGATTCTATATGTCTCCATCGTCCCGACCAAAACACTTCATGTTCCTATTTCGAAAATTCTTTTGCTGGTGGATGATGCGATCCTTCTTATTTCAAGTGTTTGTCTATAAATGTTCTCTTTATGTCTGCCTGTGTTCATTTATATTACTTTCTTTCGTTCTTGTTTCGTAGTTGTAGCTCGTGGGTGTTATCAAGTGCAGCTGCTTCACCTAGCTTGTGTTTCTACATTTCACAAAATACTTAGATCACACTGCTAACTTAAATTTATAAGAAGGACACAAACAAATGAAATGATTCTGATAAATGCCGCAAGCAACAATTTTCTCATCAATACACCCTTAGACAGAATACTTCGTATTTTCTTATAATGAAATTAATAGTATATTCCTTTCCACATTCTGTCGTCCTTGTTTTAATGCCCAACGTAATGAAAAAGATGACTGTTTGAAAATGCGATATACCATGGCACAGCAGCTTGAAAGTTGTATCTCAGAATTGATTGGAAGTAGAACGTCAATTTTGATGACGTGAGTTGACATAATTTCCTTAGCGCTCAAAAATACATTAAAACTGGATTGCCGACATATCAACATGTCTACGACGAAGAGTTTATTTGATGCAAATAGGTTTCAATGAACTAGGCATTGCGTCGAATTTAATGTGAAAACGGGCCCATTTTTCATTAAATAAATCCCACTCGTTATGAAATAACAATGAACTCGAATATAATGAAATGTCACTTGAAAGGAAAGCAATTTACTCAATAAAAGTGATCCATTGAATTTCACTATTTTACATGTAAAAAATATGTCTCAGTCAGAAATTTGTTAGTCTTGGTTTCAGATATTAGAGTTTGTACCTGGTGAATTTATTTTCGAGCATTATATCAATATGATATGATAGTTCAATCCCCCTGTCACATCCAAGATTAAATTCTTACAGGCAGTCAAGCTTTATTACTCGTTTCTTTTAGCAGTCTTGAAAATTATATAGTTTTGGTCTTGAATCTGTCTCGACTCATCGGTCTTTATTCGTCGGTCTTTAATCGTGCACAGTACAACTCAATTTGGTTTCGAAAATAGTCTTAACAATAAGTTTCTATGATGTTTTGGTCATGGTTTCGGTTATCAATGACTCAGTCCATTGTTAGGTCAATCATTGCATTGTCTAGACTGTTTCTGGTCTCGAACTATTTTTTTTTTTATATTAAGAAAGAACTTGTGTATTTATAATAAAAAAAACTAGACGACGAGGTTTACCTTGGCGCTTAAGAGAACAGGAACATTAGTCTGGGGTTTTTGTGGATATCAACGACTAAGTGAGGAATTCACCTAAAGATATTCTGGATTGTCTGAATTTTTAAACAAACAACGATCAATGGTCAAACAGAATAAATAACGGTCGAAATGCTGCCAAATACGCAAGCTTAGGTAGTTAACCTCGAATAATGTATTCAAACCAGAGCATCGATTTCTATAACGTGTGGCGACATAATAATTACCTATAATTACCATCTCGAAGGCGGTTTGCTTGCATATACATGTAATAACCTCTTTTTAAAGGTTTGGTAGTTTTAGCAAGGATCATTCATCATGCGTTGTATGAGAGACACTATGGTCTCGCGAGTGTTCACGACCAATTAATTCAAAATAACTACCTTTTTGTATACAGTGCATGCTATGAGGATGAGTGAGTACACGTGATGAATATTCCGCTTTCAAATTCAACTTTAAAAAGCATCTCCGACAGTTTCAAACGTCACATTCGTTACGGTTATGCGTATGGGTAAATATTTCAGCGGGATTTGGGGGGATATTGTCAGAATAGATTGGTGTTCAAGGGGTTATTCCTAACTCAAATCCGATAAAACGTACTACTAAACACTTCTGTTAACCATATCCGGTTGTAGGTTGTAATGAACTAAATGCCAACATGTTATTGGGTATGTGTATGAAATTGGGTATGTGTATGTTATTGGGTATGTGTATGTTATTGGGTACAGGTTATTTATTTTCTAAGAGGTGTCATAAATTGACCTCCATTCTCTTTAAAAGTACCGGACTCCCTATTCATATGTTCTCGGGTGTGTTCTTGGGGATATAAAGCGATATATAATTTGTTTTTGTAATCTCATGCATTTTTGCGATGTTGACATGTTTCCAGTGAATAAACAGTAATGTATGTATGGTACAAGTTGCTTACAGTTATATACGAACAGACATGTATGCTACAAACGTCTAATCATATCGGTAACTAGTGTTATAATGAGAGGTTGGTTATCTATCGTACACATTCGACTGCTATACTAACACACAGTGTCGTCAGATTGAGGTCTCAGAGGGTGACTTTGTCAATGAAGTGGAGGAAAACTTGAAGGAAGATAAATACATAAAATACATGAATTTCGCTTTTAAAATGAGAAGCACTTATTTGTGAATAAGTAAGGCTGACCTGTAGTAGGCCCAAACATTTACAGTTATAGGTGAACCAATTATTGTGTTATTATGTATGTACGGTACGGACAAATAATGATATCAGTCATATCACGTGTGACATCGTGGTATATAATGTAGAACTTATTGTACGTTGTTATTATTTAAACAAAGATGTTAGCTTTAAGTTGTTTTCTATTAAAACATTCACATAAATCCCCAAAGTCGTTAACAAATAAACTTAATGTACTTGGTTAAATATGTATGCGCGTTCTTTTGATTAAGATTGAAAGCTACGAATGAATCCCCAGCACTAAACTAATCGATAGTGTTTCGTGTCAATCATGCTCTGCATGATCCATATACTTGGTGAAATGTGCTTCTTAGGAAACGTGATGAATTCCTTGAAATGGCAAATAGTAATATGAACCTCAATGTTCCTGTAGCCGTGTAAAGTACGTCGATAGTGACGTCACCTGAATCATCACTTGGAAAACTAGTTCTCGCGGCGGTAAAATCCAGTTAGGCGTGAAATCGTCACAAACATATTTTCCTTATAGGTTAATTATTCAAATTGCAATGAGTTTACTAGTTTGGGTAAACTGTTCATAAATTCCCTGATGATGTTTACAATTTAGGTGACTTATATATCATTCATATTCACTTTTTAAATGACGTTGCGATATTCAGTAAAAATAAACAGCACATTACCGAAAAGGTTAGTTCAAATCGACGTTATCCCGCGTTCGACCTTCCACCGGCGCCGTCTGTGAACCAACGGCGATTGGCAGACCGAAAGTTATATATTACAAATTAACGGTTGTACCATGCTCGCCCCCTCTAACAGCTTTCCAACTTGTAAGCATGTTCAATAAAATATTACTATGGGGTAAATTGCGACAGTCCTACTTAAATGATTATGTAAACCCATTCAATATAAAACAGTTTACTCCAAGCGCTTACCCCATCAGGACTGTAAACCGCATATCGTGTATGATGTAAAAAAATATTTCATTCATACTGTGAAAAAAAACAATTAAATAAATTTCGCAGAAAACTGCGGCCTTGAGTAGTATGTGTATATTCGTAAAAAAAGTGATATGTGGTGTGCGTTTCTCACGTGTCAATAAAATCCCTCGAGAATTTTAATTGCTTTTTAAAAAGTCATCGATACGCTTAATATGGTAATTTTACCTTTTTGGTGTTTACAAGTATCATAGTAGGTGCATGGACCCATATCCCTTAATATTGAAGTTATGACGTCTATTGGGCATTATGCACATCAGGGCAAGATCATTTCATAACAGTACTTTAAATTTTTGAATTTCCCAATACATTTTCATGCAGGGATGGACGTTTATTGCTATATGCAAAGATATAGGGCTTTTGAAATGAATATGGTAATTTATGAGGTGTGATTCTCGGATAGACTCCAGGCCTGGACCACACAAAATAGGGCTTTGTGCTCGAAATGACCCCATTCGGCGAAGTAATCCCCAAAATCAATAAATATATTAAGTTTCCCCTAGAACATTTTCTAGATTCGCCACAACCACCAGTTCCCTACCTGTCACAAATAAGATGGAATAAGCCTGTTACTAAACCAGAAAGCCAAGAGGGCTTTGTGATTCCTTGCCATAAAGCTTCAAAATTACAGGTTTACCATTCTTATTTCTTGACTGCTAGCAAATGAAAAATGGATTATGTACGCACTATGATAACCTATA
>JAODAF010644782.1:0-12948 GCA_027574765.1 Molpadia intermedia
TGAAGGGGGCAAAGGTATTGAGAGAGGGGGCAAAATTTGTGTTTGTGTGAGGCTTTGAGCAACTGACATTTCATTTGCCCCCGCCCTCTAGTTACATCACTGCTGGGGAGGAAGATTCTACAGCATTTGTGTCCTTTCTCACTTACCCATGATGGTCGCAAACAGCGACTCCACCGTTCTGATCATTGTGCAGAAGTCAAACAATCCAACGCTAAACAGCAAGTATGCCGCACAGGCATATGCCAAGAATACAATGCCAAACACCACAGTATAGGCCACAATCTCCTTTCCACTGCCTTTGAATGTCAGGGCCAACAGTTGCAGACGTCGGTTGAAACGGAGCAGGCGCAGGAACTTCAGGGTAGCAATGAATAACACTCCACTTACAAACCAGTTTTGAAACTATTGAGAAAATAAATAACATATGTCAGAGGTCCTGTCCAAACCTGTCCTCCGAGTGATGGAGGCTCACTGTAAACATGAAGTTACCATCGACAAATGGGATGGGAGTTTAATCCTTCGCTGCCTGTTTTGTATTTCGTGATATACACTATCATAACAAAATAAAGATGCTAGCAAGATAATAGTTTCTCCAACCACTGACTGGTAAACATACAGTCAGGAACAAAAGTAAAAAGTAATAAAATAGTTCAATGAACTTTTGAGAACAGAATGTTAAGAAATGATTATAAACAAATTATGGTGCTATAACAGTCACTGCATTTATGGACCATCAACCGGTCAATGTATAGAGTTGATCCATCATGTTACAAGCTATTTAACTGTTGCTAGCCCCGCCCTCTCATGCATATTAATGAGCTTTTTAAAACAGGCATGTGTCTTACATCAAATAACACCATCATATCACGTATGAAGAAAATCCCACATACCATTCCAAAGCAATTGTTTTATACAATTTAGCCAAGCCCAGTTACACTAACATTCAAGGGATGTGCAACAAAAAACAATAGGGCACATCTACATATCATAGGGCAACTACCTGTCAAGTATATTCATCATGTTGTTATTGAGATATTGTGTTCAAACTCATGCCTGAGATTTATTTGGGGTCTTGAGTACGAACCTACCATCGACTAAACATCAACATACAAAATATGAAGATATTTACACATTGTATACTATTGCAAAGATATCAATAATTTTTCTCACACTCGATCAATCTACCCTCTTCTACACCCTGACCACCAACCCCTGAATTACTCACCTCAGCCCAAGTTGAAACATACTGAAAGTTTAAGAACCTCTTTGGTTCCTCCCTGTACTGGGCCAGTAACTCTTGACTCAGGTAGAGCTGGACAAAGTAACAGGTCATTCCGAGGAGGGCAAAAACGATGGTGACTATCTCCAGCAGATTCCACATGGATTTAAAGTACGCTGCTTTCTGTCTGCGAACGTTGTAGAATTCACGAACCATGAAGTAGAGGATGAAACAGAGGTAGGCAATCTCTCCGGCGAGAATGAAATAGGCCACCGAGGAATGGTACCGGTCCAACTTCATCGGAATAAAATAGACATACGCAGCAGCGCCTGGGCGAGTCACAGAAAGAAAAGTGAAACCGAGCGAGATTTTTAGGTTTATTTGTATGTATACTACTGTGTATGCTAAGAATAGATGACTAGGGACACTTCTCAATATATATCTTAATAATTAACATTAATCATGACTTGAAAGGAATGACCTGCTCCCGTCCAACTGGTAAACTGTCAGTGCCTTGCAAGGCTTGCTCTGCTAACCATAGTGCTTTATAGCAGTTGGACATGGTCGGATTATCAGGGTTCATGGATGACATTGAGATCCTGCGTAAGATACCATATCGCAGGGGCGTCAATTTGGTCTTGAAAGTAGAAGAGGTGGGGGACATTGTAATTGAATGTGGTCCTGAGGGTGGGGTCTAAGAGGTCTTATACTAAGGAGTGCTTAGATAACTAGCAAAATTAAGATATTATGTTTTTCTCACTTTTTAATTAAATTGATCTTCAAGCTTTTTCACTTAAGATGTGGACCTTTTCATCTGAACACCATCCTGGGGGAGGTTTAAGAATCTTTTGTATACTTAAGAGTGCCTGCATGTTTTGTAATTTTAGTCTGCCTCTGAGATTTTTTGGAATGCCTTGATGCAATATGGTGCTTCAACTGTGAACTGTGAACTTCAAGAAAAAGTTTTCTTAGTGACCATTCAAAAAGTTGGGATGGTAGGTAGAGTGCAACATAAATCTCTGTTATCCAAACCTGGTGGCACCAGCAGTAGATTTAAGAAATAGATTTACTAAAATTATTAATAATATCAGATTATTTTCTAACCTCCTTGCGGCAGGAACTCCATGATGAGGAACGAAGCACAGAACAGGTTGACAGATGGATTATAGACCACAAACTCTATGAACACCGCTCTGGTATACTGATCCACCCAGTTCTTCTCCTTTAGGTAACGAGTGACCCTCCATGACTCTCTTGGGGTCTTACCCATCTGGGCGATGTACCCCCCTCCTGGGTACATCCCATGGTAGCCTGGGTATGGGATTGACTTTAGCTGGACCCAATCCTGATGGGCCCAAACTGACTGGGGGTAGGTGGTCACATCAACACTAGCTGTAATTCAGAGAGAGACATTTCAAACAAGTTAATATCATTTCTAGAATATCATATATCCACACTGCGTATGTTAAACATCCAAAATCAATCAAATTCAACAAAATTGTTTAATGCAAGACCATGGCATCTACACATCATGGGCATGACCACATGAATTCCTGGCATCTTCGGCACCGGAATCAAAGATCACTATTTTGGGTTGTATATGGCAGAATTTGCTTTTTAACTACATTACCAAATTTGAAGACAAATGAGTATAGTAGTAACATTGTAATGTCATCTAAAGAATTTTATGTTTGACATTGTTTCAGCATGTCATTGTTGATGTACTGGGATAAGCTATTTAGCCCCACCCACTTATGAATATTAATGAGCTTGATATTTTTAATTTTTCTTTCTTGTATTTATTTTATTTTTTGTAAAGCGCTTTGAGCTATCGCCTTGTGGCATTTTTCAGGATTCAGCGCTTATAGAAGTGTCTATTATTATTATTATTATTAATTATATCAGCATGTATCAACTAGTGTCAACTAACTTCAGCATTTCAACTATGATGATCTTCACGCTTATGTCTCCTTAAAAAAAAAATAGAGATCTACTCATCATGGACCATCTACTTGTCAAGTATGACATTGATCCAACATGCCATTGCTGATGTATGGTGATAAGATATGTAGCCCAAATGAGCTTAAAATTTGTATTTATATGGGCATCTACCTAACCTTAAACACCAGAATCACAAAATTTGGGAATATGGTGCAAATTTATGTTTTAAGAATTTAACATTAGGCCCCACCCACTTATTAATATTTATATATCTGCACCAAAAATAATAGGGATGTTCTACTCTTCATGGGGAATCTGCATATTATAACATTGATCCAACATGTCGTTGTTGAGATAACAAGCTTACAAGCTCAATGGACACATGCACACAAACACATGCCGTAGTGTTTCACATACAGTACTTCCTTTGTGATCAGGTACTTGAACCCTAACCTTGATAAGAAACTCTCTTTTATTCCTTTGGAGGACATAGTGTTCACATTGTATTGCGGACTCAAACATGTACACACAAACACAGACATACATACGCCGACTTGACTGGAAAAGTTCCGATGCTGCCTGCGACATTGGAACCAAAAATTAATTGACCCCAACCCGCGATGTCAAAAAAGTTAATAGGCTAATTTAATCCTCACATGTCATATATAAGACTAGTTTGGGGGGAGGCGGTGGGGGCTTAGCAGTCATTCCTTACTGAAAATTAATTTGTTTTACTTTCATACCTAGGTCAGTAATTGGTTGTTCCCACGACTCGTTATAAACACCAACATCATCTCCAGATACGGAATAAACATCTTTACACTTATCAATCTGCTTACTCATAGCCTCTGGAACAGAACAGTAATCTACCAAAAATATAAAGAAAAAACAAAACTAGCTGGTTGTCAAATATTACATGAAGTAGGTTTGTGAATTATTCAGTGTGAAATAAATTTAAGGTTGTTTCAGGCCAATGATGCAGATTTTTTTACATGTGGACTCCTAGTACAACCATATATTGCCTACCTGTATATAATGCACTCTTATTGCAGGATCTCTATTAGACCCTGGGATCCTACCTTTGGTACCCCCTCATACCAGACCCTGTGGTTCAGACCTCATATTTCTCTAGGCGTTTCAGGCTGATGAGTTGGTCCTGTTTAATAGCCCACCCTTGCCTACCATATACCAGTAATGATTGTAACTATTTGCAATCATCAGCGGCTCATCACCTACTCCCATTACAGTACTTTAATAATTTTGACCTTTATCAATCTAGGGGTGCTATTACACCCATGGCTTAATCCTCTACCTGGTCCCCCTAGACTATACCATTGCATACCTTTAATGAATCTGACCTTTATCAATCATGGGATGCTAGAGAGCAAGTACAAGGTGAAGATGTTGTCCCCTCCCCCACCCCCTCCTTGGCCTACTCCATACCTTTCATGATTCTGACTTGTCTAAATCTAGGAGTCCCGATCAGACTCATAGTTTGATCCGCGACCTGAAGCTGTCCCCTTCCGGGTAAATCTGGGTCCCCGTTGTACCAGCTCAGGGAGTGCAAGGATGGAATGAAGGTGTGGTCAGTCCAATTCCAAAAACCAGTCCTGTTCTTTACCTAAACCAAAAACAACATTTTGCTTCTTATTAAGACTATTTTCACTATAAGTAGAAAGGGTACCAGAGAGCAGTTGTTACTTTTACGCTACTGCAGAGGTGTCTTTCCACCTTTGCCTGATACCATTGAAACCCTTCATGTACATACCAATATCAAAGGCATAAAACTGGATCGTAGGTCGGCAGGACACTGGATAATTGCATGGCCCTACAGGGCATCCGTAGGCTCTTGAACACCTGATGAAGAACAATGACATGCCTCTCCTACATGGTCAACCTGTCCGGTCTCTACTCACAGATCCGAGGACTCCAAGCAAATGTGAAAATGTGCGTCTTCTGCTCGCCATAGCACACAAAAAGATTTGCTGAAAAACGTTTACCCCCACCCCCAACTTAAGTAACAGTTGTGTGTATTGACCACTATATGAATAGCCAGGCTTAGTCTTAGTGGGGAAAGGGGCCAAGTAAAAGTAAATGGAAATGAAATGATTATATGAAACTTAACAAAGTGACACAGAAATTTACTGCATACAATTTTATGTATGGCTTCAGCACTGCACACACATAAACAAGCACACACACTCACTCACGCACACACATACACACGGAACCCTAGATCCTTTTGAAGATGTAGTGTTCCCATTGTATTTCCTTCTGAGGACTTCCATTCCAATCCCTGGATAGATACAGTATATACACACATACAAACAGCATGCATACATACACCCATATAAGTATACAACATAGCATAGCTTCGTGAGCCTTTCAATGTTTTTATTTTTAGAAGAATCATGCCAACATACCATGTATCCACACACCAAACCCTCAGCACAACCATTCCAGTACTGACCATTGTGAATTTCATCCTGCCATGGTACTTGGCATTTATGAACATGTTGGACATTGACTTGTTCATCCAGTAAGAATTGAAGTCACGATCACCGAACGAGATGACCATGATGACGTTAAGAAAGATAATATAGAAGATTATCTCAGTCAGTATCTTTCTCATCTTAATCTCCTTCATCCTAAAAAACAAACAAATATCACAAATAATTAATTGTGATATCTAGCTGGGTATCTCTCTAGAGGGCATCCACTTCTTCACAAGAGAACCTCACATATTTATAATGTTGTCATCATGATATAATATATCTTGACAAGTTAATGATGTTGTACTGATAAGTTAGCTCGACAACATCACGTTTTTCAGATAATTCATACCGACATTATAAATCATTACAAGTAGAGGTAAATTATCTCACTATGATGCTTGCAGTGATCTACCCATCAGTTATCACCTCAGTGATCTGACCATCAGTTATCACCTCAATGATCCGACCATCAGTAATCACCTCTGTGATCTGACCATCATAGATCACCTCAGTGATCTGTACATCAGTCATCACCTCAGTGATCTGAACCTCAGTGATCTGACCATCAGTAATCACCACAGTGATCCGACCATCAGTAATCACCACAGTGATCTGACCATCAGTAATCACCTCAGTGATCCGACCATCAGTAATCATCACAGTGATCTGACCATTAATAATCACCACAGTGATCTGACCATTAATAATCACCACAGTGATCCAACCATCAGTAATCACCTCAGTGATCTGACCATCAGTAATCACCTCAGTGATCTGACCATCAGTAAACACCTCAGTGATCTGACCATTAGTTATCCCATCAGTGATCTGACCATCAGTAATCTGACCATCAGTAATCACCTCAGTGATCTGACCATCAGTTATTACCTCAGTGATCTGACCATCAGTAATCACCTCAGTGATCTGACCTTCTTATCAATCAATCAATATCACCACCACACACAACATATGCATGTACCATTCAATTAATGCAAATACTATGGCAGTTGGTGAGTGAGTCATATATTTACTGTTGTAACTAATTCATATAGTCACATTCACTTGCCTAACTTCGGGGAAATGCCAAGCCAAGATTACCTCTAGTCCCCACTAGAGAATTACTACTGTACCAACCGTAATGTCCTGGACTGTTCAAGGTCATCCATGTTTGGTATCTCGGTTATCGTAGAGAATCGTTTCTTTACATCTGATAAGTATGCCAGTTTAGATGGATCATTCAGTTCATCAATGGTCATTCTCTCGTGTGCATATTCCTCGTCTGACCCCAGGTGTGGCATGCTGTGATCGTTAGCATTTTCATCTTCATCTTCTGGCTTCTTGACGATCAATGAGAAGAATAGAGCCAATAGAAGCACCTGCCCAATACAACAAGAAATCCAGATTTGCATGGTTCCTTGCTGATAAATGTTTAAATATGCAAAGTATGAGATTTACCACACATCATCATGTTCTGCTATCACCCCACAACTCACACCAAATTTGAATAAATTGTGACTTACGATGGCCGAGTTATTGGCATTATGGCCTTTAAAGGATTTGTTCAGGTTCCCCAAAATCTCATTTTAAAAATACGCTAGGCTAGAGAATATTCGAAAACATAATGTCACTTAATTCATATTTTATGGCGCTAAACTGGCTGAGCACGATTTTGTTAAAAGTTTAAATCAGTCTCGTACAAAAGTATGTGATGTCATATCCTAACATTGTTTACCGTATGTACTATTGCAACGCAATCCGGATGCACACACACCAAAATTTCACTATTTTATTTGAAAGCTTATAAAGAGTTATAAATACCTAGTTCATCAGGCCATTCGACTGTTTATTCTAGAGATTTCTTCAATCAATTTTATATGTGCTTCAAATGGAGGAAATAATCAACAAGCGAGAAAGTTGACTACTGCTACCGTAATGATCGTTACGGTATGGACTGTCAATGTTAGGAAATTACGTCACACATCAGTAGCTCGATATGTAAATGAGCTCTAGACTCTTTCGATATTTCATGATTAGCACAAAGTTTTTCCTCCATTACTTCAAGTGCGAAGAAGAAATCTTACCAAAATTTGCACTGAACCCATGAAAAATGATAATACACACACCTGTTTTCTAATATTTGAAACTGAACATATCCTTTAAACAATCTGACATATATACACATCATGGGGCATCTACCTGTCAAGTATGACACTGATCCTTGATGCAGTTATTGAGATATATCATGGTTACGATTGAGCCAACCATGACATCACACTTACATCATGTACATACATTTACACATACATATATCATGCTCCATTATGTACATACATTTACATATACACCATCATGTACATACATTTACATATACACCATCATGCTCCATCATGTACATACATTTACATATACACCATCAATAATCGCAGATTCCTGAGCCTTCAGCATCATAATTAAAATAGCCATTCATCAATTTATAGTTATATTATATATCAATATAGAATGCAGCCGACTCCATTTGAATAATGGATAATTAAATTATGAATAATTAAACAGTGACTAACTTTGATTGGTTGACAGAGGAAGATGTCTTGGGCCAGCGAGATACCGATAGACAGCAACCACGCCATAGACCTTTCCTTACCGAACTGCCCTGCGACCTCCACTGTCAGCCAGAATGAGACCAGCACGGACATAATCACCAGGAACCAGCCCAGGTAGACAAAATACCATGGCAACAAGAACCGTTTCTTTTTCTTTCTCTTGGCAGTCCGCTTGAATCCAGCAACAGGCTCATACTGGAGCTGATGGTCCCTACCCAGAATCCCTCCATCATTTAGATCTCGATGAGGATTGAGGCCATCCTCGTTCCCACTGATGCTGTAGACACCGGATGACACCTTACCCTCCAAAATATCCATCTCCCTTTCCAGCTCATTCTCAGCCAGCCTGTCTTCCTCCATCCATCCATTGATCGACCTAGCCGATACTGGCCTAGAGGGGGTCATAGATCGATTCGACATGCCACTGACCGAGCGCTCGGATATGCCACTTTGCGGGCGCACTTTTGCGTACACTCCAGAGACACGATTCTTCTTCAGTTTTCTCTTGATCCACTTCCGAATGCTGAGACCCTTTGGAGGGGGTTTGACGGACCGGAAAATGTTGACCACGATCAAATTTATCGGAAACACCATAAGACTGCTGACACAACCGATTATGATCTCCCCGAATGTCAGCACCACCGGTCCTAACTTTAAGATCTCGGTCTGGTTACCGTTTATCAACTCCACATTGTAGAAGAAGATGTTTGCCATCATAGTAGTAAACAGAAGGGAGAGACAACAGGTAGTGCGCTGAACACGAGTGAAATTACTCCTGTACGGGCGGGCAAAGATGGAGAACCATAAATGACCATCGCTCAGGTTCTTCCTGCTCTTGCTGTAGAAGAGGAAACCAAAAGAAGTCAGCTCACTCTTTCCGGCAACAGGACAGATCCTCTCGATCTACAAGAAAGAAATGATATTAAAGTTTAAGATGTTCGTTACCAAGTAGAACGAATGTTAGATCGATAAGTTAGCATCGTATTTTCCAAGATTTGCACACCTTGTATATCGCTGGATGCAGCTTGTTGTAGAAATGCAAGAAATGTTGAATAAACAAAGGTGAATAAAGGATAATATATCTGAAGGTGACGAGTGACATCAGGAGCATGCCCTTTTGCAAAATCAATGCAAAATAGGCTAAAGTTTGTTCAAATACCACTCATTCAAAACTAATAATATTGTATATTTATTTATCAACAGCAGCAAACTCATAAGCAAGCAATATGTCGATTGTTTTTGCAATCATGTTGTGGTCTGATTAAAAGACAATATACCTAAACGTAGGCCCTCTTGAAAATTTAAAGCAAAATAGGCTAAAGTTTGTTCAAATTTCATTCATTCACTCAAAACTAATATGGTATATTTATCAACATTATGTTCAAACTCTGTAAATGATAGCAAGCAAGCAATATATGTATTGTGATTTGAAATTCTGTTTAGGCCTGGTTTTTTATTGCTTAATCATAAATTTAACCAACAAAAACATAATTTGAATTTATTCAGCAAGGCCCTCAAGGTTCATTTCAAACCCTTTTCAATTTGCTCATCGAACACCATCGGACACCAGTTTACAAGCCTTCTCTTTCTGAATAATTTCATGAACCATATGTAGCATGACTGCCTAACACCCTGGCTAAATGCCTCTAAGTCTATTTCCATGAAGGCCCACATAGCATGGTCATCGGGAAGTTTGATCATTTCGAATGATGCAAATCTGAACATAATACATAGATAAAACTGTCTTACTTATATTCAGGTATACATGAAACCTCTGTAGATGAAATTCACACAATTATAGTTGTTGCTGTAATTGGATTTGGGTTAATAAAAAGAGATTTTTTGGCTTCCCATTGTTAATTGAACGACCGTAGCCATAAGTTTGATCACTTAATATATGTGACCAGGTACCATATATATTTACCGGCTAGGTACCTGTTTCTGTGTAGTTTACATACTGTGACCTGTAGGCCTACATCTAGCATAATGTCGACTAGCAGACGACCGAACCAACACCCACATATAAATTGTACAAAGATGACATTTTCTTATGCTATTAACATTATACTTATATCGATGGATGGACATGTTGTTTTGATTGGTGACTTTTAGTAATGTTTGTGAAATAGGTACGCTATTTTTAGGGTGTTGTCATGGTGAAATCGTCATTATCTTAAGAGTGATCGACCTTACGAGGCATGTATGAACTTACATGAAACTACCATACCTATTGGAGCATACACTAGTTACTACCATACCTATTGGAGCATACACTAGTTCACATAACAACACATTTTGATAAAATATGCAAAAACCTGTGTCTTCCAAACTAACCTTTCCATCATCTTCTTCTACTGCTAACCACTGATCAACGATGAAATAGTAGACTTTCTCCGTTCGAATATCTTTGACAGACACTCTGCTCAAGTACCATGATGCGTCACCACCTTCGTTGTTATGCCATACATGAAGAAATTGCAGTTCGCCAAGAGCTTCAGGGGTGGCCAATAGGAAGGAGTCGATGCCGCCCTGCTGAAAAACTTTACGCTTTGGGTCAATGAATGGACGGGCACCTGATTCACCCTTGCCACCGGAAATGTTGATCGAAACCTTGGCTGTTGTGCCTGGTGTTATAAATGAAAAAAAAGTATAATAAGGAAAGAAAATATATATAAACATGAGCATATATAGTAGTAAAGAAACACCAACTTATTAATATTCATATATATATAATGAATGGTACACAACAAAAGAAATTTGATTTATTTGAAGATTTTTCGACAGTTTTTTTGCCAGATGTCAACTTTTAAACTAGCTAAATATGAACTTACCGGCTTTGGTTTTATATCCGGTAAAGACGGTGACCTCATAGAGGAATTTATCTCGTGGATCATTATCATGCAGAGGTGTTACACCAGTCTGTAATTATGAAACATTGTACACAGAAATACATCTCATTGAATATAAATCCTCCACTATTAAATAAAAGTTTCCTTGTCTCTTTCCTTGCTCGTACTCAAATGACTGTACAGACCATGAGCTAAGCAATAGAAATGACAACCATACCACTCAATTTGTTGAGCAGGAGTTTAGTAGCACACTGCATTAATTGTACATACTTGCTTCAACATGTCCATGTGCACAAACAGCCAATTAACTCTAAAATATATTTAGTAGAACATTTTTCATTTCGGGTGAGAAAAACAAAATTACGATGTCACATGTAAATCCTCATAATCTGCCTTCTCTTTCCTGCCATTACTTTCTACATCTCGTTCATATTATCCCAAATCTACCATTGTAGTCATAATTGAGTCCAGTCCTGAGTAGTTCTTATAGAAGTACGGCACAAATGAGTTGCTTTCACAGGGTATCGGCTTCAGAATCCATGCAATCCACTGTGTATGACTTGTTCAGCATAACTGTTTTGCAGTGGTGATGAACCTATTCTTGTTTCTTTGTTGATTGTTTCATTGGTCTACATGGAAACCTTCATACAAGATGTATGAATGAGTTGCTTCCATCCTCCTCAGCCTTTAACAAAGTCATCATAAGCTTGGAGATCATGTCCATCAGATGAGGATATTGAATGGTGGTCCCTAGAGCATGATGGTCCCTGGAGCATGATGGTATCAATTAGCACCAGAACAATGAATCTTGCTAAGTTGTCAGTCACCAGTTAGTTGAGTCTCGATGAGTGCAGTCACCATCACTTGAAGTCATATCAAGTCTTTCACCTACCTTTAGTAAAGTCAGTATTTAGCCTGCAATTCAAATCAGCTTTGCATAAATGTAGTTTGAGATACTAAACACTGAATACCTGATATGATGGTATTGATATATTCTAGCCCTACCATGCAACATAATCAAAACAACCAACAAACCATTTAATGGTTGACTCAAGTGACTGTCATCCACATTACCTGCTTGTACCAGACATGATGATGGCGTGGGTCTATTCGTGTAGCTTGATCTGCCGTCCCACCAACAAAACTTATAAATATTTAACTACTAAAAGAAACGTAGTAAATGCTAAATCATCTTGTTATTATTTAAAATACCTTCCTTGATATATTACCTTCTCTATGTCTCGTTTATCTTTTTTCCGAGCCCAGACCACAATGACTGCATACACCGACAAACAGGTCAACAGAAATGCAAAGACAACAGGATTCTCGTCGAGTTTGGTGAAAGCAGAGTCGGAGAGGTCAATATCGTTGATAGGGATAGAAAAACCGCCTCCAAATAAAGTCAGATGATTACAGGCACAGTCGGTCCTTAACATAGAACTGGACGGAAGTACCTACCGGAGAAATAGAGTATCAGTAAAAGAGAATATACAGTTTATGTAAAAGAAAATTCTAACACCTCTCTTTATTTTCCTGATATTTTCCGATTGGCTAAAGGACATCACATGACCATTCATTATTCTGCTAAGCCAATACCTCATTCATGATGAAATTTATTTATCAGAGCAACCTGGTCTTCCAACCAGTGATCCCATCGATTATGCTGGTTCTGGTAGAACTAACCAAATCAGAAATAATACAATGGTTACTATTCTTCCCTCTGGACTTAAGAGTTGTCTGGTGGAATATTGAAGTAACTTTTCCTAGTACGTACGTACATAAGCTAGGATCTTGACGGTCCAATCACAGAGCTCCATTTGGGTATCTTCGAATACGTCCGAAAC